>OX463759.1:30373867-30505168 GCA_949824845.1 Rhingia rostrata
TTAAGTGATAGTTGACGTTCTATCACTTAATAAACATTGAAGTGAAGATGTAGTATAGAGAACTTTTAGTTTATTTTTCAAAGCTGTGAAATCGAAAATTCCAGGAAAAAATTAATCAGAGATGATATTTTATCATCTGGGCTTGATAGTGCAAAATTACTGTATTTTGATTTATAAAGTAAATACAAAAAAAATTAAATTCGTGAAAGATTTATATCTTGTCTTAAGTTGGGATTATAATATTGTCCTTTATTTCTACAAGAAGACGCTTATAGTGAGTTTTTAAATCAATATCAAGTAATCGGCGTTTTCGTGGAGGTTCAGCACAATCGTTTATGCTTTCAAAAATGGAATCAAATTTGTTTGCAAACTCAGTACAAAGCCAAGACTCAAAACACTCGATTTCTCGCTTAGCAATTTCAACATCCGTTTGTTTATTTTGTATTAAATTAAACAATACATCGGTTTTAGTAAAAATCTCGGAAACCGTATTCAATATAAAACAAAATTCCTTCCCTTCTAGTTTAAACAATAAACTTTCAGCCATTGAAAGTACGTCATTATCCCATACTTTTGGATTGCCTAATATTTGGTTAAAAGTTTCAATTATATATAATCTACAGTTTAAAATAACGTTAATTATTCGTGAATTGTAATGCCAGCCAGTTTCTGATACTCCCGGCATGCATCGGTTTGCTATTTGTTTTAAAAGATTTGAACGTTTAGTTGATTTATTGAAAAAGTGCACTACAGTGTTTATATTGCCAAAAAAAAAACTTTTAACTCAGGTATATTTTCTAGTGGTCAAGATAACACCAAATTTAAAACATGTGCGTAGCAAGGAATAAAATTAGCCATTGGACATGCATCGAGGACCCGAAAAAACTCGATGTACACTTGAACACTGTTTTAAATGGGAGTCTATTAATGTGTCATACTTAGATAAGTATAAAGTTGTTTCAACATAATTACCACGATTAATAGAATCTTGCTTTTCGTTGTTACCCCTAAATGCTTCAAAGGAATTACCAAGGAGGTTTCAATGCGATTAGTGCCGAATTCGTGCAAAGATAAACAGCTTCGAATTTGCCGAATTAACCAAATTGTTTATCTCAACGTAGCCCGTACGTCTCCAAACACTAGGGGAATTTGAAAAAGGAAGACAAGGAAAACAAAACATTTTGTTAAGCTTACAACTACCAGTCAACCAAGTATATTTTTGGTAAATGGATGCATTAAAATGCGAAACAAAACCATCCTTGCGCTTATAGTCTATTTTTATAGAAGGAGTAGAGCGCCCTATCTCTATAACTTTTTTTTTTTAAGAAAATTCAACTTACAAAAATCATTTTCTTCCTCCAAAAGCAAATCTACCAAACAACAATTTACAGTAAATAATGCCATTGTCTCCTAATAATTAGCTATTTAAAATTAGCTGAATTTAACTGAAAATACCACAATTTAAACTTTTCACACGTTTCTTTGTTTTTAATTTCTTTTTTATTGCACATCAATAATTACACTCAAAATTATTTTGAGTTACGCATCGCAATCTGCTTCATAACTGATTTTTTCCAACAGAAATAATCATAGAATACACAATATTCACCAAATAAGTCGTTGAACATCGGGTTATTTTTTTGCATAAGACAGCGTGTGTTAAACAGAGAGGAGTCAAACACAGTGAACGATAAAGGGAAAACAAGGAAAGAAAACCAATTTGTTCTAACCAGACAGATATTTTATAACACGGCTTTTTTCGGGTTACACTTCCAAGTTCCAATGCTTTGTTTTGCTATCGCTTTGCGTTTGTGTTTCTTATGGGCTATGAAGTATGATGGAATATGGGATGTAGAAAAGGCATGCAATGATGTGTGTATGTGTGTGCGTAAAGCAGTAAAACGATATGAAAGCGGATGATTTGCAGGTTGTGGGGTGTTGATAGAAATTGTTGCTGCGTGTGCTGTGCAGGTGTGGGAAACACACAAATTGTATGTTTAGGTGGGTATATTAAGATTCATGGTGCTTGTTTTATTGGTACATTGTTGAAAAGTAGAATTTTAAAAGGTAACTCGGTAGGAATCGAGTTATATGGACGCCTCGCCACTGCTAGATACCATTTTGAGAAGTGCGCAATAAATCCCAGACGAGACCAACATCTGTCAACAGAAGTGTGACGGTGTAAGACGTTAAAATTTGAAAAGTGAAAAGAGACGCTAATATAAAATTACAATCATGGGATTGCAAAAATATTTTCCTGATTTTGCTGAGGAATTGTCGAAAGTTAATGACGCAGTCTTGTCGAAAATACACAATGCGCTTTTCTTTAAAATAAGCAGTGGTTCGCGTGAGTACATCGTAAACAAAATAATGAAGTTTTCAGGCTGGAACGAGTTGGAACGAGACAGTTCAAGTTTATGCATTTTGAAAGAATTCTCAGATAACGAGCTGCAGCAAGTAGGAAAACTATTCCAAATAAATGACGGTGACAACGAGCAGATTACAACCAAGTTGGTAACAGCAATAAGCACCATGTCGAAGCCAGACGAATTCAAGTCAGCTGTAGCGCATAAGAAAAATAAATCAGTGAGTTCTAAACATTCTATTCGCAAGGAAATGTTGAAGCTGGAACTGAAGAAGAAACTTCTGGAGCTGGAGTTGAGCGATGACTATTCGGATGAGAATGCTAGTGAGGTTGCAGATGTCTTAATACAAAAACAAGAAACAACATCTGAATGGGTTGCACGGAGTTCATCCAAGTCACCAGATGTTCCTGATATACAAACAACGATGTCACATCTACTCGCTCGACAATCAGTGAGTACGGAGTTAACACGATTTGGTGGCAAAACGTTCGAGTGGCTGACGTTCATAAGGGATTTTAGGCAATCTACTTCGTTGTGCGGATTCTCACCTCAAGAAAACATTGGAAGATTACGAAAAGCACTCTTCGGTCCAGCTTTTGAATCAGTACGTATAATGTTGATGACCAGTGAAGACCCCGAAGAAATTCTTGAGTTGTTGGAAGATAATTTTGGTCGACCTGAGATGTTAAGTAAGTGTTTCCGAGATGAGGCTTTGAATTTGCCAATAGTGGACGACTGGTCAGATTTTATTAAGTATACAAATGCTGTTCGAGGTATATATTATAGTATTTTGTGTGCAAAACTCGACGTTAACAATTGTTCTGGATTATTGCCCATTTTTATTGATAAATTACCACCGTTTATTGCATTGCAGTGGGGAAGTCATATCGTTTCACATCAAATAACTAGACCGACTCTGCAGAATTTTAGCGAATGGATAAAAACAATGAACACAACAGTGATGCAGCTGAGTTACTCATCGAATGTTAACATTTTCGGTCGTAGCAATCAACGCCAGGAAAAGGAAAGTGTAAGTTCAACAGTTGCAGTCAGCGAAGGAAACCATAAGTGCACTCACGGACGATACGGTAAGCCTTTGGGGATAAACAAAAGTCCACCACCAGCAGACGAAAGGGAATTCCAACCACTTAAGACTGGACCAGTTCAAAACCAAAGACTTCCAGAACGAAACAGGGATGGACAACCTTTATGCTTCAAATGTCGAAACTATGGACATGTCGCCAAGTACTGTCGAAACATTGCTCTAGTTGCTCAACAGAATGTAAGCTCTTCTTTGTGTGTTCCTGCAAATAATTACAAGAAGAGGGTCGTTATCGATGGCAAAGCTGTAAATGCCTTAATAGATACAGGAAGTTGTAAAAATCTTATTCGAGAAAGTGTAGTAGAAGACGTCGTCAACATTAAAAAGATTTCATGTTCGTTGGTAGGTTTAAACCAAACTAAAGTAACGTGTGATTCAGCGTTCGACGCTCAGATTCAGATCGACGGACAGGAGTACGAATCGCAATTTGTTATTGTTCCAAAATCAGCAATAACTGATGACGTGATCCTGGGTCAAGACTTTTTGAACACAGTTCGTTGGAGTTTTAATGGTGAATGCGTTGTCTTCGAGAGTAGTGAACAGTCTAACGAGGTATCTGAAGCAGGGTTGATGCGGATTGAAGTAGAGCCAAGTGAAGTAGAGATGAAGATCAATCCCAATTTTGGACCAGACCTAATAAATAAAGTGCAAAAGTTACTACGCGACGAATATTTAGCTGATGATTGCAACGAGTTCATAGACTTACCACACAAGATGAAGATTCATTTATGAGACGACATACCAATATCATCAACACCAAGGCGACTAGCATACACTGAAAGAGACGAGTTGGCAAAAGTCATCGACGATCTACAGCAGAAAGGAATTATACGCCCTAGTGAATCTGAATACACAAGTCCAGTAGTTATCGTTCGAAAGAAGACTGGAGAGATCAGAGTTTGCGTCGACTATAGAGGGCTGAACGCCAAAACAGTTCGAGATCATTTTCCCTTGCCCCTCATTGATGATCTTATTGCGAATCTTCATGGCTGCAAAGTTTTTACTTGTTTGGATCTGCGTAATGGATTCCACCACGTTGAGGTTGAAGAGGAGTCCACAAAATACACTTCGTTTGTCATTCCAGATGGACAGTACGAGTATGTTAAATGCCCTTGGTTTGACAAATAGTCCTGCTGTTTTTCAACGTAACATCCATCATGTTTTCAATGACCTTTGCAAAACTTTGAAAAACCAGTTCTTCAAATTTATGATCCAGATAAGCATATAGAATTTCACACTGATGCCAGTTCACGAGGATACGGTGCAGTGTTGTTACAGCTTCAGGAGGATAAGAAGTATCATCCAATTTACTACTTCAGTGCTAAGACGACGGATGTAGAAAGCAGGTATTTGAGCTTCGAATTGGAAATGCTAGCGGTTATCAAGGCACTTGAAAGATTCCGAGTGTATATATGGGGTAAACCATTTACAATTGTAACAGACTGCAATGCTTTAAAACAGACCATGCAGAAAAAGCAAATCAACGCTCGTGTTTGTCACTGGGTTCTGAAATTGGAAGAGTTCAATTATACAATCGAACATAGAACATCAGAGAAAATGCAACATGCGGATGCCCTCAGCAGATGCTATTCCCATGAAGAACCTGTTGCGCAATCATTTGGATGCAATATAATAGTGAATGTCGATGATTGGCTCTTCTTCGCACAACAGCAAGATCCGAAACTACAACATATATGCGGCGTACTAAAGAAGAATGCTAAGGAGTGCAGTGCCGACGACAAGCGCGTTCGAAAGGATTTCCTTCTTCAGGACAGGAGGCTTTTTAGAAAACACGATGAGCAGTTGAATTGGGTAGTTCCGGAAAAGGTTAGGAGTCGAGTGCTAAAGTATAGCCACGACGATATCGGACACCCAGGTATTGACAAAACTTTCGACAAGATCAAACATTTATTTTGGTTCAAAAGAATGCGGAAATATGTGAAGGGCTATATTAACTCCTGCCCTCAATGTCAATACCATGCGTGCCCAGCTGGAAGAAAACCAGGTATGCTGAATCCAATCAACAAAATAGGAATTCCATTTCATACCATTCATATGGATCACTTAGGACCATTTATAAAGTCAAAGAAATCTAACTCGTACGTGATCGTAGCCGTGGATGGCTTTACAAAATTTGTTTTACTGAAAGCGGTACGAAACACCACAGCGGAAGCAGCTACAAAGTTTCTTGCAGAGATCGTTAACATGTTTGGACCACCAGCTCGAATAATAACAGATAGAGGAACATCTTACACTGGTAAACTTTTCGAAAATTTCTGTAAGTCGAAGAATATAGTGCACATCAAAAATGCAACTGGAACTCCACGCGCAAATGGACAGGTTGAAAGGATCAACAGGATGTTAGCACCGTCAATTGCAATGATGTCGACTGATCCAGAGGGTAAAGATTGGGATCTGAATTTAGGACGAGTCCAATATGGAATAAATACTACAAATCATAGAGCGACCTGTAAAACTCCATTCCAGCTACTTTTTAACTTCCTGCCAAGAGGATATGATGGTGACATTTTTAACGACGAGACCCGTGAGCAGTTGATGTCAGAATATGATAGCGAGGACCAGCGTTCGACAGCATTAGAGAATATAAGCAGAGATCAAGAGAACCAGCGACGTCGGTACAATGTGAAGAGATTCATCAAAAAATATCATATTGGTGATTTGGTACTTCTGAAACGTGAAGTTCCTTCTATGGGTCAATCTAGAAAGTTGGAAGCTAAATACCGTGGTCCGTATATAGTGACAAAAGTACTACCTTACGACCGTTATATAGTAGCAGACGTTCCAGGACATCGTGTTTCCCAGAAACCGTTCGAAGGGGTTATGGCGGTCGATAAGATGAAGAATTACAACGCAATGAACCCTGAAGAGTCAACCCTATCTGAAGACGACGAGAGTGAAACCGAATTTCTAGGATTCGATGAAGAAGACAATCAGCGAGAGATAGATGCTAATAGGCGCATACAGTTGTTAGAGGGCTTACAACAGTCAGGAGAGGCCGAATGAAATCAACAAACGAACAGAACCAACAGACACATAAAACACACATACAGATACACACACACGTACACAAACTAGACGATAGACAGAGTAGAGACGACCGGCATCTTGAGTAGATCACTTTCATAATTACTCATTATTTCTTTTTATAATTACTTCAAAATACTAATAAACAATAACTTAAGAAATAGCTAACAATTGCTTCATTTAAAAATCTTTAAGTATATATTAAGTGTTAAATCGGTATATATAATCGATTTTCACATTTAAGCAACGTTGCTGTGTACACAAGTACGTTCTCCAATGAAGGATATTCGATCGTTTATATCTTCCTCTGTTGATAATCTTATCAATTTTAAGCTTAATTTAGCTCTTTATTTTTTTCTTAATTTTGGGGAATTTTGATCCTATTATCCATATTTTCTTTTAAGCACAAGAAACCCAACAAAATAAGATACTCATTTTCTTTGTACATGTAGGTTTATGCATATTGTCTTTCTTTATTAATTAACATAGAACAAAAACGAAATAAAAAGCAATAAGAACTTACTACTGATTGAAATGCCCTATACTTAAGAAATTGATTTATATGAGTGTGAGTTTTTTTAATTAATTCTGAAATTCTAATTCATTTAAACTGTAAAATTAAATAATTGTGATATTTTCATTAATAAGTGAAACCTAATGTTAATAAGTATATAGACATATACATAGACAAACGAAATAACCAACTATAATCTTATCACTGAGAATGTTTTTTTAGATATTAACTGATGATTCAGTGTACTTTTTTTCTCAGGTCTCGTAGTTAGATATATTTTCCTCTTTTGTAACCTTAAACTCGGCCTTTTTTATATGAGTTAAGCTTAGAAACCCCAGCGTTGGCAGTTGTCTACGTTTTGACGTTTAAATGACCAGGCGACAGACAAGTGTTTGTGAATCAAATATGTGTGCACCTATTTGGGCCGTGGTGAGTAATTTATCTGTCAAAATCTTGGAAAATTGCAGGGTTAGTTTGTAGGCAAAACGTAAAGTCCTGGAAAATTTCCTATATCTTCCTTTCTTCATCACTGGTCTGGACGTTGAAAGTAACCATTCTACTTTAGGAATGATGAGGTTGCAGCGTGTTGGATTTCGACTTAGAAACAAGCCCAATATGTTTTTTTTTAAACAATTCATTGGGTTGATCGAAATTTCGTTGGAAGTCATATCTTGCGATTTTGTCAGATATATTTGTCACCTTTGTTCGCTTGAGAACGGGTCCACGATTTCTCGGACAACTCAATGTCATCGAAATGATCCAAAAAGAAGAACTTGCTTGCATCATATTGTGGGCTCTGGTAAAATAGATTTTCATCGGTGTCATGAGAAGCCACGTCATCCTGTAACACACGATTTTAATTAAATAAATAACAAACAAACTAATACTTACAATTTTGTTTCCTCACGTTCTCACACAAAATTAATGTAAACAACCGCCATTTGTTTTTGAGGTAAACAAAAACAGCTGACTATGACAAATATAAAAAAACTAAAATCCGAGGGTCGGCTTCCTTCAGTATGTGGTGGGATCACATTCCAATGTCGAAGGTAAGTATTAAAAAGAAATACCTTATAAAATTCGCTAATTTTATATACACTAGTATTCATTTATATTATTTGATTGAATTGGTTCAAAATAATTTACATAGTTCGGGAATAAATCCTGGTACAACTGAAAGTAATGGTTGATATAGAAAGCATTTTTATAATATTTTAGTATACAATTTAAAACACTTACAGCCGTATTTATAGAGAAATTTTAATGATTGCTTAATCTAAGAAATCTCTAAGTATATTTTAAGTGTTAAATCAGTGTATATAATCGATTTTCACATTTAAGCTTTGTTGCTGTGTGAAGAAATACGTTCTCCAATGAAGAATAGTTGATCGTTTATTTCCTCCTCTTCTAATAATCTTATGAATTTTAAGCTGATTGTTGCATTTAAATTTTTTCCTTAGTTTTGGGGAATTTTGATCCCAATATCCATATTTTCTTTTAAGTATAAAAAAACAACAACAAAATTTGTATAAGTATGTTTTAGCATATTGCCTTTCTTTATTAATAAACATAAAACATAAACGAAATACAAAGAATTAAGAACTTACTACTGATTGAAATGACATATATTTGAGAAACTGATCTATATGTATGTGTATTTTTTTTAAAAAATTCTGAAGTTCTAATTCATTTAAACTGTAAAATTAAATAATTGTGATATCAATTTCCGTTATTAGGTAAAACCTAATGTTAATAAGTGTTAAGAGATAAAAACTAAATAACCAACTATATTCTTATCACTGAAGAACGTTTTTTTAGATGTTATCTGAATCACACTGTGTACTTTTTTCTCAGGTCTCGTATTTAGATGTAAGTAATTTTCCTCTTTTAAAACCTTAAACTCGGTCTTATTTATATAAGTTAAGCGGTTTCTAAGCAAAGTTGCTTTTATGTAAGAAATCTGTTATAGATAATGATTTTGCACTTAAGTGATTATTATATTATAAACTAAATTTAAATATTTAATGAATAACGGATTAAATTGTTTTCAACCGCAGTCAAGATTGAAATTTTAGCTTCGTGGGAAATATTTACAAATGTACATCCACTTAACCAGCATTTCATGGGGTGTGGGCAAGAAGTGGGGAAATTTTTAATTTGGCCTTTATTATTCGTTTGAATGTTTTGAATTTGGCAGCTGCCTACGTTTTGACGTTTAAATGACCAGGCGACAGACATGTGTGTGTGACTCAAAAAGGTGTGCACCTATTTGAGCCGTGGTGAGTAATTTATCTGTCAAAATCCTGGAAAATTCAAAAACGCAAAACGTTAAGTCCTGGAAAGTTTCCTATCTCTTCCTTTCTTCATCTCTGCTGGTTATGCTATGGGGAAGTGCATACAAATGGTTTTTGTATAAAAACGCCTCCAAAAAAGGGCCCGTCAATAGAATATGTTCACAGCTTGAATAACAAGTAAAAGCTTTCTTATCATAAAAGAGTTCGAGTCAAAGCTTTTTGTTGTTGCAGTTTCAAAGTTTGTCTAATTGTAAATAAAGGGTGATACATTTGGAGGTTCCCTACTTTTTTAAAGAAAAAAACACAGAAAATTCAAATTTAGTGGAGAATGTTTATTATCATTTGAAAGAACATTCTTTGGCATTTATTTTTTGAAGATTATGTCTATCAAATGTTGGCCGTTGCTACGTCGCAGATGGTCCATCCGTTGAGTCCAATTTTCGATCACTCGTTCGAGCATTTCGACTGGTAACTGGCGAATGACACGCGTGATGTTTTCCTCCAAGGCCTAAATCGAAGCGGGTTTGTCGGCATAAGCTTTTGACTTTACACATCCCCACAGGAAAAAGTCTAACGGTGTGATATCACACGATCTTGGTGGCCAATCGACCGGCCGGTGATGGTGTTGCGAATAGTACGCTCAGTAGGCCGATTATGTTGACCATAAGTTGAGCGAAGTGCACGAAACACATTCCACACAGAACGTGAATTTTCATAATTAAGTTGAACAATTTGTAAACGTTGTTCACGCGTAAGTTTTTCCATTATGAAATGCCAAATAATACTAAACAAAAATAACATGACAGCAGGACACTACTCACACGTGATCTGTCAAAAAAGGCTATTGAAAAAAGTATCTCTACTTGGATCACCCATTATATATGTAAGAAAAATATAAACATAAAATATTGGTAACGGTTCTTTGTAAACTTTTACCAGTTGCACTGCAAAAAATAAGCTTTTTCAATGCGTCATTTGAATAGGTTCACTTGCTTTAACTAAAAAAAATTAGGATTATAACATTTTGTTTATTCATGTTTTATTTATTACTTACTCAATAAGGGGTACTACCCCCTCAGTTGGAGAAAATTTTGAAACTTTGAAACTGCAACTACAAAAAGCTTTGACTCGAGCTTTCTTATGAGAACAACGCTTTTACTTGTTATTCAAGCTGTGAACCTATTCTATTGAGGGGCAGTGTATAAAATGCATGAATTGTATATGTTTTGTTGGTTTGAGCATACTCTTAGACCGTTCGGGTGGTTGTTGTCTGCGAAGATCAATATGATTAGAAAGCTTAGGTGGTGAAAAGCTTTAGTATGGTTGTTGATAATGATAAGCACGTAGCTTAGAAAACTTTTGGAATGGGTCGGATTGCTGAGAGCTGGTAAATTACCAGACAAAGGAGACAACAGTAATATTTTTTTTTTTTTTTTACCTTTTTCCTTCCTGTGTTAAAGATTTCAGTTGACAGCGATATGTTGGATTGAATGGAAGTCGTAGGAAAACTACTCAGCGTTTATTGCGCGCAGAATAATATGTTTTACCGTTTTAAAACTAGCACTGATATAACTAGCACTGATATAACTAGCACTGATAATGTTGATATTACCAAAACCATTTATTTGGCATCAATTTTTTTTTCGAAATGTTTAACATTTTACCGAAAAAGGATTTTTACTGAAAACACCACTCAGCTAGCGATTCTGAGTCGATCCATATACTTTGAGGTATACCTAGCTAAATTACTTAATTATGTTACAAACTAGATATCAAAACTATTAGTTTACCTTTATGGGATAGGGTATAAAAAATCAGTGACACATAGACATGAAATAAAGGTAGATAAACAGACAGACATGGTTTAATCGACTTTGCTAACGATATTGCGTAGATCCATATATCACCACCTGAATGAAATAAGTGGATAACTCGCTTCTTTGATTCGATATAAATGAGGTGCAAAAACCTACTAACTAAAAATGATGTAGGTGATTTAATAAAGTGTTATAGTGCAAAAAATGGATAGCTGACCTTTTTCAAAATCTTAATATATTTTTGGGGTAATTTTATTCCTTTAACTTCAGATAGTGTCACAATATAAAAAAATATCTTGTAGGTAACTTTTTAACGGAAATACAAAAAAACATATGAGAAGGCTGTGCGGCCAGTTTAAAAACCTATCCTATCCCATCCCTAAAATAAATATCCCCAAAAGGTCGGCTTTATGGCGATGAAATACAGAAAATATCTGTCAGAGCATGGTTCGACAAAAAACCACATTTTTCGCCTGGTTATGCTATGAGGTAGTGTATAGAAATGGATTTTGTAAGAAAACGCCTCCAAAAAGTGGACGTGACTTAAATTAATATATATAAGAAATGCTTATAAGGAATAGTTTTAAGGGCCGATGTTGAATGTGAACCACACCGAAACGTTAAGTTTTTTTCTGCATTTCATTTGACATTTCTCAATTTCAGACTAACTCAATTTGGACAACAGAAAGCTACAGAACCGAGCAACGCGTTAAAGTTATTCAGGCTTATTATGAAAATGGGCGTTCAAATCAAAATGGATATCGTGCACTTCGTGATTTTTTCGGTCAATTTAATCTTCAAAATGTTCGTACAATCGAAAAAATGTTTAGCAAACCGGATCTTTAGGGGATGTGAAAACACCAGTGCATGCCTCGCACAGCTCGTGCTACAGAAAATATTGCTGCTGTTCGCGAAAGTGTGGCTGAAGAGCCGTCCACCTCAACTCGTCGTCGTGCCCAACAATTGCAGCTCTCACGCTCGTCGTTGATGAACATTATGCATTAAGAACCTCTTGACCATTTCAAGTGTCGTCAATGGTGGCAAGAAATGGCAACACTGGATGATGCATTTTCGAAGAAAATCATCTTCAGTGATGAGACACATTTTCAGCTCAGTGGATTCGTCAATAAGCAGAATTTCCGCATTAGGGCGAATGATAATCCAAGAGTGATTGTCGAAAAACCAATGCACATACAAAGAATGAGTGTTTGGTGCCGTTTATGGGCTGGTGGCATCCTCGGGCCGTATTTTTTCCAAAATTAGGCCGATCAAGCAGTTACTGTGAATGGTGTTCGCTATCATGAGATGATAACGAACTTCGTATGGCCCGAATTGGGAGATATGAATGTGGACGAAATGTGGTTTCAACAGGACGTTGCTACTTGCCACACAACTTACGTAACAATGGCTCTTTTGCGCGTCAAATTCAATACCCGTGTTATCTCACGTGGTTGCGATGTCAACTGGCCGCCAGGATCATACGATTTGACACCGTTGGACTTCTTTCTTTGGCGTTATTTGAAGGTGTACGTCGATAAGCTAGCAACAATTCAAGAGCTAAAAGATGAGATGATTCGGCACATTAACTGCATAGAACTTCAATTATGACTCAGCGTCATCGAAAATTTGGACCAACAGTTGGAGGTGTGCCGAGGTCGCGGCGGCCATTTGGCCGATATTTTGTTCTATTCTTCCGTCCATCCGTACGTCACCAGTTAACGGGCCTTAAATTGTGAGCTAGAACGATGAAATTCGGTGCACGTGTTTGTTGATTGGAAAAAGTGTATACATTTTTTAAATCCGACCACTGCAAACACGCCATTTAAAAAAAATAATTTAGGCCTTAAATGTTTATGCAAATTCAGTGGTTATGGTAATAAAGGATGAAGAATGCTTACACTTTTTAACATCAACAAACACATGTACTGAATCTCATCGTTCTAGCTCAAAATTTAAGGCCCAAGGAAAGACATGGCTAAATCGACTCAGCTATCGATTCTGAGTCGATCAATATACTTTAAGCTATATCTTGCTAAATTATTTCTCTATGTTACAAACTGTATATCAAAACTAATAACCCCTAAGGGATAGAGTATAAAATTAGGGTATAAACATATGAGAAGGCTATAATCCGCTGTGCGGATCGTTTAGTACCCTATCCTACCCCATCCTTAAAACAAATATCCCCAAAATGTCGGCTTTATGGCGATATAATATAGAAAATGTCACTGTCATAAAATTTTGTTTAGAAAGTTTATCAAAATCTTCCATGGTTCGAGAAAAAACAATGATTTTCGCCTGGTTATGCTATGAACTAGTGTATATAAATGGTTTTTGTATGATTATCATATTATACTTTCATAACCAATGATTTTGTATCAATTTTTTTTTCCAAATGTTTAAAATTTTACCGTAAAACGTTTTTTACTGAAAACGCTCCCAAAGAGTGGGCGTGCAAACAATGAGAAGGCTAGACAAGACAAGAGACATCACAATAAAAACTAACATTGAACCATAAAAGAATGACAAAAACAAAAACCGAGAGCAATATTAAGAGCGACGTCTGCACATGCCCCTCGTGGTACGCGAATTTCTCATATATATACTTGGTATATACCCAGGGGTGGAAAAGTCTATACAAATGCTTACATAAGTAGTACTCTTAGTACTATTTGCTTTTAGATTAACTAGTATCATTTATCTTGTAAAATAATAAAAAAACAGCAGCCTTATTCGTAAACTCATTTTAAGCAGTGTATAAAGTTATATACGCCTTGAAATGCCTCTTAAATCAAAAACCTTATTCATGAACCTTATGTTTGATGGTTGAATTGTACCTGTATAAGCGCATTTTATTTTTTTCTTCCTATACACAGCCGGCTAACTGTCTGTATTTTTGTGTATTACCAGTTAATATATTCAAATGTTAATTCCTCTTAACCTACAGACTCAACCATGTAAACTATGTTAGTGAGTCAACATAGGTCAACAAAATGTTATTAAATTGTTGAAACAAAGTTATCGCTATGGATCAAAATCATCCCTTGGAAACTCTGCAGCGCTGTGAAATATTCAATTGTAATAGATTGCCCTCTTTTCGGTAAATTATTTGACACAAAATCTGGAAAACTAGAAAAAAAAAACGTTGTTGTTAAATTCTGACTTAACATAGTTCACTCTACACGGATATCATTTAGTGGCATTATTCTATTTTCACCGCAGTCTCGCCATATATTTACATACGTATTGATATGTCAAAGTCCACGTCAATATTACAATCCGGAATTTAATTTTTTGGCCGAAATATTTATAGAGCACTGACCTCGACAACAATTCAGCTTTTAACAAATTTTATACGTACTGCGCAGTCTGTCTCCATCCAGAATTGTATCCCTGCATCCTCACAGTGAAATTGTCATTGCGGCCGGTATCAATGTACACAATTCTACGTGTTTTCAACCTTCTGGAGAGAAAACACTCAATGGAAGGTCTTTGCTGAGGTAGCTAACCCAACCCAGTATGGCACGCATACTGGATTTTAACAGTAAAGCCACAACACCCTCGATTTGTTTCTTACCTCTCACTCTGATAAATAAACCATAAATTTTCAGACCACCATATCATATCAAAATCATATATCATATCTCTGACTAGAAGCATCTAACGGGTTTTTTTTTATTAATGCTAAAAAGAAGCTAGAATAATACTGAATCTTGTGAAGCATTCCACATTTGGGTTGTTTGGTTTAGGAATGAATGTCTATATTTAATATTACGTCCGAAGATAGGCTTCATTAGCATTCGTGGCATGGCGATTATTACGTTTTAATATTTGAAGGGGCGGAATGCAGCGGGCGATTTCGATTGAGCATTTCCTATTGAAATAGCCGTACAAATCGTTAGGCAGGAGATATTCCTGCAATGTTCAAGAGAGACTGTAGGGAATAAATAGTTTTTGCATCGGTTCAGAAAAGAAGAAACATTGCCTAAGATTTGATATTTATTTTAATAAAGGAATCTTTCCGTAGTGGTAGAAGTAGTAGAAGTAGCCTGTACCAAAAAAGGCGAATCTTCTTCTTTCCCCAGTTACCACTTACTTCATTCCAGTGTCTTGGAAACGCTGATAAATCGTCAGCTCGTAAAAATAGGGCCACTCGTGATTTGATGACATATATCACCGAAAAGTGGAACCAATCACACCACTATGGCGGAGAAAGCAAAATGTTTGTATTTAATGTTTCAAAAGATTTTGACATGGTTCCGCATCAAGCCCTTTTGTCGAAAATGATTCTTCTTCTTCTATGGATTGTAATTTATCTTTCGAAATGTTTAATTCAATTTGTTTTAAACGGATTCACAATATAAATGCTGGTGGCCCCACTCCCACTTTCTTTCTCATTTTTATAAATCAAATACTGTCAGCAACTGCTTATCGAATTCATTTCGTCGCTGATGACAGTAATCTCAGCTTCCGCTATGCTATGAATGCAAATCAGTTAATCCTTAAGCCTTTCTTCGGATGAATGCTAAACCGAACCACACGATTTTATAATGTTCTACCAAAATCTATTTTTCCATTCCATTATAACTTGCATTCGTTGAAAACCAATGTACATCGATAACTTCTGTGTTTATACCCTATCCTATCCCATAAGAGTATATTAGTTTTGCTACATAGCTTGTAACACAGTGAAATAATTTAGCTAGATATAGCTAAAAGCATATGGATCGACTCAGAATCGATAGCTGAGTCGATTTAACCATGTCTGTCAGTCCGTCCGTCCGTACATCACCAGTTTTTGGGCCTTGAATTTTGAGCTATGATGATGAAAATCGGTGATGATGAAAATCGGTACACGTATTTGTTCTTCCTCCTTCCTCCCAGCAGAATAATTGTTAAAGTTTTTGAAATATATTTTGTTCATACGAAGTTTTTTGCTACGCCCACTTTTTTCGGCATTTCGAAAAAAAAATTTAATGAAAAATCATTGGTTATGGTAATATAAACATTTCTTCCATATATCATTCGACTTCAGCGGTCTTTTTAAGGTTAAGCCTTGGAGTCTGTTAAGAGTATGCTGATCTAGCCAAATTGTGTTCCTCGTGTTATATCTACGCTAACAATTTTAGATGGGCGACCAGAACTCATTATCCACACGCTGCTGCAAAAGATCTACGCAACCCCTTCACCGATAACTGAAAAACCGGACAGTATCGTCAGCTTCGCGATAGCCGTTTAAAATCTATGTGCAACTATGGAAGGATCTAAATTGATTACTCACTTATGTAATCCAACTCTATTGCAAGAGCTTGTTGATAAGCTCCCGCCACCAATTCGACTTAATTGGGCTATATATACGCAAACAATTCTTGACACATGCACTCTCTCTAATTCTAGTAGGGAAGAATCAGTTGGGTAAACAGAATGTGGAAGATGTAGCGACTCATCACGACGACCACTACTATCACCAGAATTCAGATTCAGTTTTCTTTAGGGTGATACCTGCGACTTTTTACTGACATAATACACGTCTGGAAATCTGCGCGTTCTTGGACGACGGATCATCTGTATTTTCGTTGAATGAGCAGGTGGCTCGACAATTAAATACCAAGGGTCTGAAGTCTCCATTGCGATTGAAAGGAACTGCCAACACGCATAGATATGACATGATTCTGAGATGATGGACCTTAAAATATCAGGTACCTCTCTGCAGAGCAATCAATACACACTCCGTAAGATACATACAGTCAAAAGTCTTCAAAATTTTTTAGTCCCTAGACTACGAAAAACTACAAAAAGAACCAGTTGCGACTAGCACTCGACTTGGATGAACAATCCACGGCTGCTGAATAAAAGGTGCGTTAAGCCAGAGATTTTTACGGGGTACATAAAATTTCACATTTGTAAATGTGAACAATGCGATTAAGATGACACCGAGCTTCAAGAAATAGTCAAGCAGTTTTTAAACAACGAGAATCTTGGGGTGACCAAACCAGAAAACCTGCCGGATAGTTTAATAATGACTCTCAAGCGTTTTAGAAGACCGCAAAAATGGACGGAACGAAATCCAGAGTTGACCATGGCTCTACAGAACAAAATCTGGGACTATATCTCAAACGGATATGCACGTAAGATGTCCCCGCTAGAAGCTGAAGTAAGTAACCAACGTGGTATCTTCCTATATTCCCAGTGACGAACCCAAATAACCAAGGTTAATTAAGGATTGTATGGGATGCTGCATTGAAAGTTAAAGATATGTCATTGAATTTAGCAATAATAAAATGCCCGGATCAGCTTACTGGCTTGGTCTCTGTGCCTTATATGTTTAGCGAAAAAAAGATAGCCCCTTATGGGCTAAATCAAAATCAGAGGTGAGGATCAAGATTCCCAGCGTTTTCTGTGGTGTGACAGTGAAGACAAACATCCCGACACTTAAGCTATGACCGTCATGACGTTCGGGGCCACCTGCTCACCAGCTTGCGCGCATCACGTCCAAAATGAAAACATCAAAGAGTTTGCACAAATCCATCCTGCGGCTGTAAGAGCAATTCTCAACAACCATTATATCGACGACCTACTGGTAAGCGTCGATTCATACCAAGGGGCTGTGGAACTTGCTGCGGATATTCGTTTCGTTCCTAAACAAGGCAGACTTCCGATTAGGAACTGGCTATCAAATACTGCATAGGTTACAAAAGCGCTTGAACTGAACAGTACCTTGGAGGTGGTGGTGCACCTCCGAAGATACGTTTGCTTTTAAACTGGCAAGTAAGATCAACCTGTCAGAAATACTTTTGGGAAATTGTCGGCCCACAAAGCGAGAATTATTATGGGTCTTGATGACTATATTTGATCCATTGGGTTTGATAGCCGATTTCCTTACGTATTTAAACGTACGTTTACATGAAATATGGAGATCGGGTCTAGGATGGGATGATGAAATCCAAGGCCATCAATACAAAAATGGCTAAACAAGACCCGTGTTTTGCCGCAAATCGAAACCATTCAAATACCAAGGTGCTGCATGACAACGAAGTTTGAAAATCGGCCTGAAATGCAGCTTCATATTTTCGTTTATGTAAGTAAAGATGGCTATGCAGCTGCAGCATATATTCGATGCTCTGATACGACTTCAACCGAGGTGGCTTTAATTGGAGCAAAACCTAGAGTATCTCCCTTAACAAGCCTTTCGATTCCTAGGCTTGGCGCCCACCTATCCAGATCTATCATTCAATCACATTCAATCTCATTTACTCGTAAAGTATTCTGGTCTGACTCCAAAAACGTTTTGTCCTAGCTGCGTTCGGACCATCGTCGTTACAAGCAATTTGTAGCATATCGTGAGATCCTTGAAAATGCCGAGGTGTCAGAGTGGCGCTGGGCAGATGACGCTACTAAATGGAGTAAGTCGACGGCTCAAAAGGCCAGCCTTTTTGCATTGGGATCCGGAAGCGTGGCCCGTTGAGAAGCCAGTATATAAGCGTGCATGTCGAGTGGCAAGGAAGTCTATTTGCTATAAAACGGTTTTCCAAATGGAAGAGATTGCTTCGTTGCAGTGCGTTTTTAGTTCGATGTGTATAATGTTATATCACCTGAAGATCTACAAACGAGAAAGAAATCGGCAAATGTTAAGGAAGCGTAGTTCAGTGCTTTCCGCGATGAAATCGACAAATCAAGTGGTGAGTAAATTAAGTTCAATTTACAAACTTTGTCCCTATGGGTACATTTCCATCGATCTCATCCAAATGGGTATTTTCCGCCCTGATCTCCGCACATGGGAGGAAACTGGGAGAGGTTAGTCAGGTCTGTAAAAATAAACTTTCCACAAATCAGCTTACGCTAAATCCCTCCGGCGAACTTCTGCGAAGCACGTTAATTGAAGTGAACAACATTATCAACTCTCGCCCTCGAACGTTTCTTCCAATCAGTGATGTAAATGAAGACCCTCACCCCGAACCATTTCTTACTTGGGTCATCAAGCGGAATGAAACCCCTAGCAATGTTCAGCGATGACGAAATGATACTCAGGAAAAATTGTTTGACGATTCAGCAATATGCTGACAGTTTTTGGAGACGCAGCGCTGGATAAAGGAATACCTACCAACTATTATGCGGCGATCAAAGGTAGGCAGTATAGCGATCATCGTTGATCCTAATGATCCCCGAAACTGCTGGCCAAAGGTTTGTCGACACATTTTCACTTCGGATCACAACGTTCGTATCACCAAAATGAGCGGAACAAGATCAGATGTTGATGTTGTTGGTTTTTGTGACAAAAATAAGAAGGGGTGCATGGGTTAAGCTGATAGGCACTTTACTTATTTGTTTTGCAGCTGTTCATATGCCGCTGTGTGACATCACATATAGATATAGGATCAACGTTAATGTATTTTTGTGTACGTATATTTGGATATCTATGTAATATGTACGCATAAATTAATATTTTCAATTTCCTCTCAATGGCAAAAGGCTGATTTGTAGGTATTAAGGAGAATGTTCAATGTAGGGATTTTGGGTGCGCGGACCGGGGAAATGTGGATATTCTATTGTTTGTTTTGACTTTTTGGCTACTGACTGACCTTTTTGCTTTAAAGTTTGTAGGTATTAAGGAGAATGTTCAATGTAGGGATTTTGGGTGCGCGGACCGGGGAAATGTGGATATTCTATTGTTTGTTTTGACTTTTTGGCTACTGACTGACCTAAGCAATCGATGATGAATGATTTGCTTCTTTTTATTGTGAATAGTCTTAGCCCTCGGTGAGATACTTTCACTGAATTATATGCGGGGGTGTTTATGCTTAAATCTAACGCGCACTTATAAATGTGCGAATGTACGAATGACTTGTTAAACGTGTAAGCTCCAGTGCTTTATTTCCCCAGTGTACGAAGAATAAGGAAGTATGATTATACTTTGACTAATCTTCAAGTTTCGAAGAATTCGGTATCCAAACTATACACCCTATAAAAAAATAGAAACATAGTTAAAACCTAGCTTCTCCCGTCATTTGTGTGTGATAAGTTATAATTTTGGCACAAATGAAGGGACCTCCAGTTTAACGCCGATTCCGAAAGGCATGTTTGAGTAGCACCTCATGAGAGTTTTACACCTGGATATTTGTCAGATTTTCACAAGGGCAGTCAAAAACATTAGGTGTTGTTACTTTCGGGGTTTGATCTAAGGAACCCTCGTTTAGTAGCTCAACGCACTTAACACCATAAGATTCCATTTTTTGACAAGTTGTTGGTGTTGAGGTTGTCAGAGACAAACAAGATGATTTCTGGGGTCCTACATTGTATGCTCTTAAAACACGAACGGATCTTAACTTTAATTCTTCTTAAGAATAGGATTTACCTAAAAAGTTCTATTAAGACATATTTGTTGGTCTTTTTAAAATATTCCATACTCATTTTTTGCTACAAAGAAAAACAGAATACGCTTTTTTTTAAAACAACATTTTTCTCACAAACGAACAGAATGATTTGTATTGAAATCAATAAATGATCACGATATCAGTTCAATAATAATAAGAATTGATTTTCCCAAATATTAAGAAAACTTCATAGCTGATACAGTCTGATGATATTTAACAAGTCTACTTAGTGTCGTTCACAAATCGACTGTTTCGCGAAAATCGATTTGTTAAAACTTGTCAGGAGTCCATTACATTGTAATTTAAAGACATTGTAATTTAAATACAGTGTATTTAAATGTAGTTACATTACACTTCGGGTCGGTCTACAATTAAGCAAAAATATACTGCTCTTAGCTTACTTTTGATATACTGGGCAGTTACTGTCTCCTGGATAAACATATTAGCTATTTATATTACAGTAATGTCGCGCAAATCCGACTCACCTTTAATCCGAATATCGCGCTAATCTGAACTTATATTTCTTCTCATTATGTACTCTACCATCCGAACCTAACGAAAATTTGTGTACAATGTAATCCGAATTTCAACTAAGAAAACATACGAGCGCATTGGTTTTCGCAGTACTTTTAGTTTGTACTGTAATTTTGTTTATGGATATGTTAGTCGTTACTCGTCTTCTTGGCAAGTCTTCTGGAGACAACAATTATGAGTGCATACGTATGCACATTCTCGCTATTCATTCTTGCTTCCCCGTTATCGCATACATTTGGCTTTTAATCTTTGCGGTTAAACACGTGCTCAGACGTATATTTTAGGTTATAATAGGTAGTTTTTATTGTTTAATAATAATTTATCTAAAATTGGCGAACAAAGGAAGCATAAAACACTAACATTGAAATAAGAATGTGAAATCATTAAATAAACCGATTGCGGTAGTTCTTGAAAATCACTAGCTCGAGACTGTCATGTTACGCTTCCACAACATCCGATATAATACTCGCAATAAGTAAAGAAAACATTCTGAAGTTAGGTACAAATGTGTTAATTAGAAACGATTCCCGTGCCAGTTTTATCCAGTCGCTATATTTTCTTGTGACTTTATCTGGAAATTTGAAAAATTTTACGTTTGGATGCTTCGCTGCACTTGCGTTGCAGCCATTAATAATGCACTTCTCTTTCCATGACATTATTCTGTAAATCACTGTTTTCACACTTTTATATTACGGTATTGCCGCTGGATTTTGACCGATACAAATTTGTAATCATTTGCAATACCTAAATGCATCATGTTACAGTAATGTGCTCAAGAATCTAGTTGCCAACAAAAAAACAACCGTTTCCACATTCAAATAATCATGCATCATCGATTGTCTAGGTCAGTCAGTAGCCAAAAAGTCAAAACAAACAAAAGAATATCGACATCTCCCTGGTCCTCGCACCCAAAATCCCTACATTGCGGCATACCCACAGCTGCAAAACAAGTAAGTAAAGTACCTACCAGCTGAACCCATGCACCCCTTCATCTTTTTGTCACAAAACCAGCAACATCAACAGCCGATCTTGTTTACATTTATAATACTTTCCTGTGCCATTGAGGGAGAAGATCCACCACACATATGAGAGAAGGTGGATTTCTGATTTGTCATTTTTGTGATACGAACGTTGTGGTCCGAAGTGAAAATGTGTCGACAAAATTTTATATGAGTTGCTTCATCTGAGTATTATTGTTTCTGGTATTATATACACTTTTAGAAAAAAAAACTGATCATGCCATCATATTTGAGATACTTTTGAAAGCTCAATTAATTATGTTAAACTAATTCTTTGGAGCCATTTAGCTATTAACAAGATAATTACATTTAACGAAAACCATTGTATGGGACGTACCATTCTTTTTCTTGCTAAAAGTCCAATTCCAAAAATTCCAAAACCCCCCTGTAGAACCACAAACAATACACATACCCGAAATTGTTGTCAAATCGGTCGAGTAGTTCAAGTTTCCAGTATCAACAACAGAATCCATATCACAGAACAAAGACTCTGGACATACAGACTTAACACCACAATTCTTCCCTATACTATATAACTACATATACTGCGGAAATAACAAAAAAAAACATATAATTATTCTTGTAAGCAAAATTAAATAATATCGCAGTGAATAATTTTTGACAATAGTATGGTGACTAGAGACTTCAAAATTTTAACCCGCTCAACAGCTTGCTAAAATGTATCCAGTGGCTAATTTTTGACATTTGATATACCTACTGAGGGGTGACAGAGATGGAAAGCACTTGCAGAAATGTCCAAAATTAGTCAGTGGATACAATTTAACCCTCTTTTTAACGCAATTGACACACGGCCTTAGAGACCAATTTGGCACTGGCACAAGGCATAAAAAGGTTACTATTGAGTAAAAACAATAAATAAATTTTATCCAGGTAGATAATTCGTATCGAATTAAAGCAAATAGTACTTTTGTACTTAAAAGTAGTACTCCTGTAGTGAGCAAATTCATTTGTATCCACTTTTCCATCCCTGGGTACATACCAGGTATGAATATTTTATATACTAGACAAGTTTATGTTTAACGTGGGAGTGGGGCATGTGCAGACTTCGCTCTTAATTTTATTCTGCCTTTTTTTGTTGTTGTTATTTTCGGATGGTTTATTGGTACTTTTTATGATGATGTCTTTTTGTCTTGTGTCGCTTTTTCACTTAGTTAGTAGTCTCTTCTTTGTCATATCGTTGAGTTGTGTGATGAATTGTGGCTGATGTGATGCTTTTATAAAACGTAATAGTAATTAAATAAATTCAATTCATGAAGCAACATTTAATTGGTCGGATATTTTAATATATTATTATTGCAAATATATGTGTTTTTTTGTTGTTTACCGTGATTTCAATTTGAAAATATATTTTTCATAAAAAATCAATGTAAATAATTTCGTTAAAAATATTCAATTAATTGCGTAACAAATAACAATAAACCACAAAATGTCAGTTTAAACAATTTATTTCATCAAACAGACAAATTTGAATAGACGGCGATTTGTGGTTTGAGAAATGTGCAAATTGGCATTGTAAATAATAAACGACTTTATTATTTAAGTGTTTCTTTATTTTTAGATATTCTTGTCAACTTTAAATGCTCAAATTAAAGTGTCCTCTCTTTTTTGTCATAGTTAAAAAATCGATTGTTGGCCAATATCACTTGAATTTTTCCAATACCATCATACCCCTAGTTCGAGTGTTTCTTTTTTGTTTTTTAATACCACTGACATAACCAGTGGCCATTGCTCCATAGAAGGAAGGAAGTTGTACTACAAATTCGAATAAATCACACAAAATTGGATCAAAAATGTTTGCGCTATTGCAAAGAATCGCATTAAGGCAACACAAGGTAGCCGTCAGGTGAGTTCACATTAAAACTGTATTGGTTTTGTGTATGCTGTAGTCTGCCGTCAAAGTGGAACTTTTAACTATTTATGTAGATTTGAATTGTTATTGTATGTTTGGTTCTAATTTTTTTTTTAAATTAATGTTTACAATTTAACAAATACAATGTTAAAAAAACAAGAATAATTCGCATCTGTGGCTTCAGCTTTTTGTTTGAAGTATCGAGAGTTGGGTTGCATAATAGATAAAATATTCGAACTAGTAAAGTGGTGGAAGTGACAAATTGTACTTACCTACGTGAAATTTCTCCGTATCAAATTAAATTTTTGTTTTGTTTTTGCCAATGTTGCTTTGTCTGCTCTAAACGAAAGCATAGGGCATCTACGGTTTCCGGGGCTCTGGGTTTGAAAATAGATCTCGATGAAATAAATATAAAATTCATAATCGCTTAGTTTCGGAAGGAGGTACGATCTAAGATTTAAGATTTTTCCTGTAAACATAAACAGGAAAGCAATTCTTCATTTCTTGTTTGTATTAGCGTGTCGTTTGACAATTTGATTCTTATCCCTTTTTGTGAGTGATTTTTACTTTGAGACTCATTCTGAAAAAAATTAAAAAAATCATCAACAAAACATAATAAATGTTCCCTTGACAAGAATAAATATAATTTGTGAACATTTACATATAAATCTTTGTGTTTCAATAAAAATATTTACCGAATGCGTGGAAGCTATAGCGTTGGTGTAAGAGTAAAGTGTAAATCATATTTAGATCAAAAATATTTATATGTAGGTATAAGAAGTTTTAAATCTGCTGTAGGAATTGTTAAGTGCTTTTGTTGACGTAACAGCTTTTGAAAGCTCAAGATTTTTAAAACTATTAATGATTACCAAGATATGGATATGCCAGGACTACCTATTACGAATAGTCCGAGATGACCTAGGTGTAAGAAATGAAAAGGTATAAAAGGCTCCGTTTCACAGATGTGTAATCGGCCTTCATCCTGGCCACTTGCCACATTGGTTGCAGCATTGACTTATTATATATTGACTGCTAGTAGATAACTTCACGTATGTACCAAAACAACAGACCCGCCACTGTTTCATTGCGGAAAACTAAGCTAAAAAAACGTTTGATAATAAATCATTAGTAAGAAATAAATTGTTTAGTTTATGGGTCAATAAGTAAAACAATATATAGTTATTGCAGAATTTATTTGAAATCAGTCTTTCTAGTTTTCCATCTCTTGAATAGATGACGGTACATGTCGCTATGGAAAAGAATCTCTTCGCACAAGATGTCACTCTTTTGTTAACATGTTCCATGTTAATTTTTAGTGCTGTACAATTTGAGAACTGCTACTTCTGTGGAGAATTTCCATAAGGAGCGCGGTTATTTTCAGGTAAATAAATTCTATAATTCATACATAATCGTTGTTGGCCATTTTTCTGACACAATTTTGAATGCTTACGGTTACTCACTTACAGATGATTTCGCTTTCAGTAACTCCTTGATGTTATGTATTTCTTACAGTTACACGTTTGACCAAAGGAGGTTATATAGCCTTCGACAAATAAACGTGATACTCATAAAGTACCACGTTACGTTTATGTCTAACCATATAAACATGCACTTTAAGTGCACGCCGTTTGTTAACTTAATATAAACTTATTATGTGTCCAAAGTATATTTGTTTATAACGTACAATGCATTTTTCAAGATTTTACGCAGTCAGTATTTATATATGTTCATATTTATTTATTATTTATATATCTATATAACTATGTATAAAGAAATAAATGTAGGTGCCATGAAATATAACGTCGAGCGAAAAAAAAATTTGGAAAGCGACATAACGCTGAATTTTGAAATTCGATCGTGTTTCACTTTGCTAAAGATTGGTATTCTTAAGAAAAATATAACGATAATAAAAAGATATTTAACAAACACCCAAACGTGCGAATTTAGATGACATTTGAATAAAGATACCTAACTGCTTTTAATTTTGGACCACTGGAAATGTATTGTTGAATTGCTTCACACATATTTCAAAAACAATATTTAGCTTTCATTTTATTTCATTTAATAGAGTTTTAGTTTTAGTTAAATAATATACTTTGATGGTACTTTGAACAATTTGCCTGAAAATTAGACAAAGAATTGGGTTATTAAACTTTAAATATTTATCTGACAATCCTGTATAATAGTTCAAACACAGTTTGAAGTGATTACAAGGTTGTAGAGGGGTAATTCGAGAATTTTCACAACATATAATGCACAGTAGAGATGTATCATCAACATTAAAATAATCCGGTTATACTTGACCTAGATTGCCATCGTCTTCATCTTCATCGTTGCTTACACTTTCAACTTACCAATCTTCAGAAAGTCGTTGCTTTCGTTTGTCATTTGATTTAGAAAGTCGTAGATTGATATACGCTTTTTGTCTAGTTTCATTAAAGCAGATTCAATTTTCTCTGCCTTGTCTTTGTATTTCTTCTTCGGCGGTTCGAAGATTTGGAAGAATTTATCATGTCAATTGATGACATGATAAATTCTTTAAATTTGATAAATCCAAATTTTACCAACTTCCGGCTTAGTCGACTATTGTATTCCTCACCAGCGCTTGTTGTTCTGATAGGAACCCTGAACACGGATACAGCTGAGGGAGTTTCCTAATCATACAAATATATATATATATATATGTACACCCATGTTTGCATTTAATTCGAGCGAATTTTGAACTATTATTTTCTCAAATTCTGAATGCTTAAACAAATATAATTGACGAAAAATTGTATTTACTATATTTTTGCGAAAAAAAACTATTACTTTCTTAAATACATAATAGAAATTCCAAAAACTATATTTTACCCTTTCTATCCACTATTTTCTGAAATATATCAGAATATCTTTAAATATGTACTCCCCTTTTACTCTAAACTGCACATTTTTCGCCTCATTATTCAGAAATTTAAACGCTGATTCCATATCACTCGGTTTTAACAGAGGAAAAGCGAAAAATTTGCGGTAGAGACGCTTTGCTTCGTTATTTTTATTTATATGAGCAAATAATCCTGGTTACTTAGATGATTTTTTTCTAATTGCTTGACCAAATGAAACCAGCACGTAGTATATTTGGCAGACGGAAATATTTTCTGCAAAGCGTTTCTCAAGCCTTTTTCAAAATCGGTGATAAAGGAGCTTGGAGCAAAATTTAAACAAATTGGCTTCTATGTACTGAAATGCATGCAGGTATATTTTTTCCGATTAGTTGCTAATTAATATGAACGGGTAAACCTAACAAGTAAAGTCTCATTAATGCTTATAAATTATAAAATAATAAAAAAGTATTACATGATCGTCACGAGCAAAATGTATTATACAGAGTTGCTTATATCCGCAAGATGGGACAACGCTTAAAGTACCGTCCAGAAGATAGTTTTTCTCAGAAGCATTGGGTTCATCTCGTCCTCAAATTTCGTCGAAAGCTTCCCGAATACCACATCTTTTAAGCGAAACGTTTGCACATTCATTTTTAATTTTAAATTTGTTCCCTCATTTTGTAATTTCTTAATATATTGAAAAGAAATAAATTACATATTAAATCATATTTTGGCATAGATTTACTTTTGAACAAACTCACTATTTGACTTTTTTTTTCTTAAACGATTCGTTTTCGCGTGCTGATCATTTATCCTTTTTGGTTATAATTCCATACAAATTGTGTGTAGCTTGACTTTTTTTTCTGCTGCGGTGTACGCAGCATTTCCATGTTGAAAAAAACATATCAAATAAAAATAATTGAACAGACAAAACAGTTGACTAAGGCGCCTGCCTGACCACTCTACATACCCTGAGCGGAGCAACGAAGTTGTGTGAGCGTCTCCAGAAAGAGAGTTAAAATCCTTTGTTCCCACGAAACGGGCCACCTAGAGTATCGTAAACGAAAAAAAAACTGTTCAACTTAGGTACCTGCCTGACGACTTTACATACGCTACAGAGCAGCCAAGTTGAGTAAGCGTAGAAAGAGATTTAATTTTTGATTTTTTTAATTAAACTTTGATTTTTATTTTTACATTTTGGGAAATAAGTAGTATTTTATGTTTTTATCTGGCAATGCTGCAAGGCATTGTTTTTCTTCTTATTTATCATTCAGCTATGTGGAAATCTCAAAAAATTGTTGATTTTGCATAGGGATTTTTCGAATTTTGATTGCTTAATAACTTTTAAACCAATTGAGAGCGACGATTTAAAAAAAAAATACTAAATTATAAGCATAAAATAGTGAGCGGAATAAAAAAAAGTGAGGTTGTGCCCAAGTAAATTTGTTGCCATATTTTAATGCAATCTCAGAAACATAATAGTCTGAATAGACCCAACACGTTTGTCCCGAGTTTAAATACATCAAAATTATGACTGCCCTTGGAATCTGAATTCTTGTTGTGTTTATCGGTAATTTATGTTGTTTTTCCCGGATTCATAGAGATATCTATATTACTGCGTGCGATTCTCTTAATGCGCGCTTTGATTTATTTAATCTCGTTAAATCATTTGGTTGCACCGTGGAGTCAAGTAAATGTGAATTTGAGCTGTTTGCAATATTGTGTATACTTATTCCAGATTCTCTACTCTACATTTTTAATTTTATATTTCTGACACAAGTTGTCGTATATATAAAATGTTATAATAGTTAAAATAGAAGGGCTAAACCTACCTCGACTTTGATGCTGGGCTATTGCTGTTTTCGTTAAATTTATCAGCTGCATCGTTGATTGTTGGTTGCCATGGTATTTTTGCCGCCAGAATTTTGTTGCGGTCGTTCTCATTTTTTTCTTTGGTATAATTCGTTGAACATTTCAAAAGGGTTTGCGTTTGATTTTGTCTTCTTCAGACTTTTGCTTTTGCTGTAGTGTTACATCATGTTAGATAATTCCTCATTACCCTCTTAAGGTAACGAGGTTAATTGGCCTGAGCAGGATGGCTGCTGTTCTGATTGCGGTAAACTTCGCGTCGATAGCGGCTCTTTAAGTGGTGCTAGCGATGCCTGCGGTGCTGCCTGGTGGAGCATTGGTGTCTTCCTCATCGAGGTGGAGCTCGATCAATTTCTTCTCCCTTTTGGTGTTTAATGTTGCCACATTTAGATGCAGGGGCTGTTGAGTTGCTTCTTGTTTATTGGGGCTTTGCTTGTTGTAATTATTTTCACTGTTTTTAGCATTATGTGCACGTGTATATAACACCCCAGCAAGGTGAAGGTATTTTTATACCCTATACCATATTCGTGTATTAGTTTTGATACACAGTTTGTAACATAGAGAAATAATTGACCTAGGTATACCTAAAAGTATATGGATCGACTCAGAATCGCTAGCTGAATCGATTAAGCCATGTCTGTCTGTCCGTCCGTCCGTCTGTAGGTAACCGGTTTTTGGGCCTTAAATTTTAAGCTAGGATAATGAAATTTGGTACATGTTTTCTTTGTTCGAACAAGTGTAAAATGTTTTGAAATCCGCCCACTGCAACGACCCTTTTTTATAAAAAAATTATTTTAGGCCAAACCGTTTGCCATTTTGAAAAAGTGTCTGAAGAAGATATCTAGACAATCCTTATGCCTATATTTCGCTTATACAAATTTTTTTACCACGCCTACTTTTTAGCGGAGCTTTCCGTAAAAAACATTTTTCGGTAAAATTTCAAACATTTTGAAAAAAAATATCATGAAAAATATTTGGCTTTGGTAATACAAACATTTCTTCTAAATATAATTTTTACCCACGCGCACTTTTTGGAGCCGTTTTCAATTTCAATTTTAATATATCTTTGCCATAAAATCCACATTTAAGGGATATGAATTTAAAAGATGGAATGGGATAGGGTATAAAACGATCCAGACAGTGGATTGTAACCTTCTCATATGTTCTTTTTTGTCTTTTTTCATTCTCTTTCTGTTGTTCCGAATTTATTTTAAAAATGTTTCTTCTTTGTTCGAAATTTCACTATTTATCGGCACGTCTTACTCTCTTGAGAGCTCACTTAAGCTCCCAAAGTTTATAACTTGGCCGAGTGAAATCATTTGACTATTCGTAATTACTTCCTTACTTAAATGGCGCTACAGTCCAGAATGAACCTGGGCCTCAACCAACGGTCCTTAGCTAACTGCCTCCAGTTGCGCACTCCAAGTTGTTTGAGGTAGGTTACTACTTGTGCGCACCATTTAAGGCGAGGTCTTCCTCTACTGCGTCCGACTTCTGACTGGGAATCAAAGACTGTGCGAGCCCGGAGTATTGGTTTCCATTCGTTCTACATGTGCTAGCCATCTTAAACGTCCAATGTGGAGTTTTTTGAGTTTGTCGCTGTACAGCTCGTATAGTTCTTGGTTGAATCTTCGTCTCCATAGCCCGTCAATGCAAACGGGACCGAAGATTTTTCGAAGAATTTTCCTCTCGAATCGACCAAGGATTTCTTCATCCGCTTTTGAGACGGTCCAAGCTTCAGCGCCGTAGAGCAGGACTGGGATTATCAAAGTCTTATATAGGATCTCCTAAGTAGTTCGAGTAAGGGCTTTACTACTGAATTGCCTTCTTAGCCCGAAGAAACAGCGGTTGGCAAGTATATTCCTTCGTTTAATTTCTGACGAGATGTTGTTGTCACAGTGAATAGCGGAGCCGAGATAGATACAGTCCCGTACTACCTCAAAGTCATAAAGGGTTTTTCAATAAGAGCGCTACAAAAGTTTTTTTTTAAATAAAACAAAAACGGTTCGTTATTCCTGTGAAAGTACGTTCGATGCTATTATGTATGGAACTAGATTTCTTTTGCATGGCCACCACGGGCACGCTTGCAGAAGTCCAGACGCTGAACCCAATCTTCGACGGTTTTCAAGCATAAATCGGTCGATACTGCTGCAATTTCACGTTCGATATTCGTACGAAGTTCATCAATGGTCGCTGGCATGTTTGCAAAAACCATAGACTTGACGTAGCCCCACAGGAAATAGTCTAACGGCGTCAAATCGCACGACCGAGGCGGCCAAGCGACTGGACCATTTCGTGAGATAACACGTTCTCCAAACTTGGTTTCCAATAAATAGATTGTGGCATTCGCTTTGTGGCGTGTGGCGCCTTCCTGTTGGAATCACATGTGCTCCAAGTCCATATCATCCTATTGGGGCCAAAAATATTCGGTTATCATTGAACGGTAGCGATTCCCGTTCACAGTAACTTGCCGGTCTTGATCATCTCGGAAGAAGTACGGCCCAATGACGCCGCCGGCCCATAACCCACACCAAACCGTATTTTTTTCGGGATGCAATGATGACTCATGGAGTACGTGTGGATTGCTGCCATACCAATACCGCATATTTTGTTTATTGATGAAGCCATTCAGCCAGAAATGAGCCTCATCGCTGAAGATGATTTTTCGATGAAAATCCGAATCATTTTCAAGTTGTTTCTCAGCCCAATTCACGAACATACGACGCTTCTGGTGGTGAAACGGCTTCAGTTCTTGCGTCAATTTAATCTTGTAAGGATGTAGGCCAAGATCTTTTCGCAAAATTCGCCACAAAGACGTCACAGAGATGCCCAACGCTTGAGAACGACGTGTGAGAGACACATTTGGGCTTTCTTCAACTGAAGCCTCAGCGGCAGCAATGTTCTCGACACTACGGGCACTTCTTTATCTCACTGGCACGGGAACATATTGTACTGTGCCTGTGGATTCAAATTTTTCCACTAGACGCTCAATTGTTGATCTGCTAGGACGATTATGACGACCATAAATTGGACGTCGCGCTCTTAACGTTGAGGCCACTGACTCCGAATTTCGGTTGTACATTTTAATAATTTCGACTCGTTGTTGGATCGTATATATTTCTATCATGAAATGGCAAACCTTACTGAAGAGAAATGTCAAAAGAGTGGCAAGAAATATATCGTCGTTTGCTGTCCCTGTCGCTCAACTTTTGTAGCGTCCCTGTTGAAAAACGCGATATCTGTCAATGGTGACGTTCTTTCCAATTCGTCGATGTTGTGCTTCCTTTCGTGTTGACAGCATATACATCGTCTTGCCCTCATTTACTGCTAAACCCATTTTTTCCGCTTCCAACTCTATAATAGCAAACGTGTGCTATGACGTCGGCGTATGCTAGTAGTTGTACAGATTTTTGGAAAATTGTGCCTCTGGTGTTGCCTCGTGAGTTGTGCACAATCCTCTCAAGAGTCAGATTGAAGAAGTCACATGACAGCGCATCGCCTTGCCTAAATCCTTTTTTGGTATCGTATGTGTCGGTGAGGTCGTTTCCCACCCTGATGGAGCAGCGCGAATTTTCCATCGTCATCCTACATAAACGGACGAGTTTGGGCGGTATACCAAAATGAGGCATGGCTCTGTACAGTTCGTCTCTATAAATGCTGTCGTATGCGGCTTTGAAATCGATGAAAAGGTTGTGGGTATCGATTTGGACTTTTTGGGTTTTTTTCCAGGATCTGCCGAAGTGTGAAGATTTGACCGGTTGTGGACATTCCTGGCCTGAAAACACGCTGATGAGGGTTGCAGACATGCGTGCCATTTCTGAATTGGATTATTATTATTTTTGTATTTTGACAGCAATATTCTATATTTTTTGGTGCGCTATATATTAATATGTTTCTATATTTTGGTGTGCTAATCGGTGAAATGTTCCTGTTTCCTTTTCCGATGCTCTTAATACGCGCTTTGATTGAACACAAAATTATTTGGTTGGACCGTGTAGTCAAATAAATGTGTATCTGTTTAATATTGAGTATATATATTCAAGACTCTCTACTAACCGTTCGGATTTCATCAATATCATAATTTGGTGATGATGCTGGTAAAATTGTTATATTCATCACATCTTCATACATCATAACGGAATATTGAGTATGATTTTTTTTGGATTCACAGTTGTAATTTGTGTGCCGCTTTTTTTTAAGCAGATGAAATTCGGAGATAATCTTCAAAGTCTGTCCCTTCCTTAAATATTTCTGATAAATTTTTAGTAATTTTAAAGAAAGAGATGAGATATCTGTATACGAATAAACGGGGAGGAACATTACTTGTATGTGCTCAATCATGTTATGCATAAAGTTTCAGGAATATTTTGAGATTCAATTTCAGAACCGTATAAAGAGTCTGTACCATGTTTATTTAATACATAATTATGAGCTTCGATATTTACAAATAGCATCTTTTATTGTTGAATTATTCCAGACTGTTCCAGACGAATGGACAAATGTCTTTCCCAAATTATTTTTATTAAGTGAATCATAATCATTAAAGTTTGACATCTTATTTGATGATCTTCATAATTCTTAAAAATGTTTTACATATATATCCGAATTATATGACCCGATTTGTTGTTCGATCGGGCGTTTCTGTCCCCTACACATACAATTATGGGTGTTGAAATCGTATTTGTATATAGCATTTTATTAGTTATATTTTCACTTTTTATTAGAGATAGTAACAATCCTTAACAGTCAAATGAATACTGCCAATACGTTTACCCATATATAATTCATATATGTTACTGTCCACTACATATACAGTCATGGGTGTTGAAATCGTATTTGTATATAGCATTATATTAGTTATATTTTCACTATTTGTTAGAAATAGTAACAATCCTTAGCAGTCAAATCAAAACTGTAAGTTTGTTTGCCGTACCAATATTTAATTCTTTTGATATATCCATGATGTACAACTCGAGATACTGTGCTAGTTCTAGGAGCTTGAAGATATTTGAAGAAATTCCATTTTTAATATTTGGATGCTTATCACCAACAGCAGAAGACTCCGCACTTGTTAACTCCATTTATACTTTTGTTTCTATAAAGTATTATAAAATTAAGTTTATAAATTAAATTTATATATAATTAATAATTATTAAATTATGTTTATAAGTAAGTTGTTGGTATTCGTTGTCATCGGTTGTTTGTTTACAAATTGGCAACCACCAATTCTTTCATCTCTTCAATGAGATAGTTTCGGATAAATATTTTTGCATCGCCATCAATATATTAACACTGTCTACTTGTTTGCCGTGTATTTTAACTAATTTCAGCAAAAAGAAACCGCCTTACATTTGTTGACTCTTGGATCATTCTTGGATTGACCGTTGCTGACATGCACTCACTCTAGTTATGGGCTACTTGAGAGCATAAAGTGCACTCGGACGTTGTCCACACCTTACACTTTGCGAGTTACTTTTTGGGTATTCTCATATCTCAAAAGTATTTTAAAGATAAGGACATGTTAGATGCGATCTCAAGATGCTGTGGTAGTTCTTTTAGCAACCGAACAATTTTTTTTGCCTTTTCTCTGTTTCCAGAAACTTGAAGAGTTTTCCAATTTTTATATTTGGATGTTTGTCAGCAACTGGAAGTAGCTCTCCTCTTATTTACTTCATTTATTCTCTTGTTTCTAAAACGGATTATAATAGAGAAATCTACTTTACAAGTTGGTTCTAGGTATTCGTTGTCATTGGTTGTTTTTTTGACTAATCTACGACCATCAATTCTGTTATCTCTTCGATTAGATGGTTTCCGAACATATGATAAACAACTTTGCATGTATTTTGTTAGCAGTGTTCAGTCTATTTTTTTTGAAAATTATTTACTTCCATCAAGCAAAGGGAATATTTCATCTTTCGAGTTCGTTTATCGTGACAGCATTGTAGAGTTGATGTAATAGAGAGTAAACGTGTTTTCGTGTAGTGGTCTAATTTTTTTTGTTTTTTAGTTGATTTTTTCTTACGTTTGAAGATCTACATATTTAAATTCGTTGGTGATATGATTTAATCTGTTATTTATTGAAATAGTTCCAGTGGATTAATTCAAAATTATTAAAGTTATTGTTTAGAGTAAATTAGAACAAGATAAATTGACATAGTTCCATCCTAATTCAATTATAATCTGTCCGAGCACAGTCTCTGTCGTGTTGACTGTTTTAACGATCTTGATGTTTATTTTGATCCTAAGTTGGAGTTTAAAAAACACATAAACGTTACTTTAAATAAATCCAACTCTATGTTTTTAAAAAGGTGGTCAAAAAAGTTTAATGACCCTTGTATCACCCTTTCCCTCTATTGCTGTCTAGTTCTAGTTCACAAGTTTGGACACCCTTCTATAAAGTTCACTCAAATAAAATTGAGGCAGTCCAACGTAAATTGATAAGACTTCCGTGGGATGACGCACACAATTTGCATCCGTATAGGTGTCGAATTAAACTACTACAATTGTTGCCTCTGTCTCAAAGTACACCTAACAATGATATGGTTTTCTTGCACCAATTATTATCAGGACAAACAGATGCTCCTGATCTGTTCAGTGCTATTGGTTTTAATGCCCGGGATTAAATATAAATAGATTAAATATTCTACATATACCTAATCACAAACACAGTTATGGTATGCATGAGGCTATTAGTCGAATGAGTAGAGCTTATAATAAAAATAACGTTCAATTACACTGCATGTTAGTAAAAGTAATTTGAAAAACACTCTGAGAAATTGTATGCTAGAGAAGTAAAAGGTGTCCGTAAAATCTTAATTTCTTTAATATAGCTTATTTGTAATTTTCGTTTATTTTTCCAGTATTATTTAACTTAAAAACTTCTATGTTCTGCTATGTCCCACTAACAAAGGCACTAATTGATGAGCCTGTGGATATTATATGCTGTGGCAAATGCTGCAGCATTTCTCTGCAGCTTGTATTAATCTCACTATGACACAGATCTGAAAGTGTTCAAAAAAACATATGAGAAGGCTGAAATATAGCAAATGTCATTGTCACAACATATTGTTCAGACAGTGAGCGTGGGTTGAAATGATATATGGAAGAAATGTTGGAACAAATTTACTTTAGCTGCCTTTCACTTTTTGCACTTTTTTTTATTGCACTCATTAAATTAAACTAAAAATTTAGCATTTTTTTTTAATCATCTTTCTCAATTATTTAAAAAGTTATTCAACAATAAAAATTCCGAAAATCCCTATGGAAACCAACCAACTTTTGACAGTCCACAAAGAGCTGAGTGATAAATGAGAAGAAAAACATTAAAATGTAGCATTGCCAGAAAAAAAATCAAGACAACATATTTCCCAAAAAATATAAAAAGAAAATTGTTAACAATGATTACATTTTCTTTACATTCATGTTACGGAACTTCAAATCCAAAATACTTAAAAGTGCAATGCGTATGAAACCTTGGCCTCACTATAGTATTTGGTTTGAGTGAGAGTTTGGTTGATTGCAAAATTTCATTATATTCACGTCTCAAAACTTAAAATCAAAAATTCACTATGCAGGACTCTCTAATTTTTTTATTTGTATCCATTTTTTGCATCTCAAAGTCCATGTTCCAACTTAAGAATGATCCAACTTAAGAATGAAGTGTGCAGAAGTAATATTATGACCTCATGCATATTCGAACGTTTATCAATCTTGGCTAACAATTTATTCTGTTAAAATATTTTTATTTAGTAGGTTTTTTTTTCAACACGGCATTGCTGCGTGCACCACATAATTGTCAAACTACACACAATTTGTATGAAATTAGAACTAAAAAAGTGCAATTTCATTTTATCAATAACTTTTAAACTAAAAGTGAGCAACGTTTTTCTAAAAAGTGGGCGCGGAAGAGGACAGATTTTTTAAAATGTTTGCACTTGTTCGAACAGCACGTACAAGGATCACATGTACCAAATTTCATTATCCTAGCTGAAAATGTAAGTCCCAAAAACCTTTTATCTACAGATGGACGGACGGACAGTCAGACATGGCTTAATCGACTCAGCTATCGATTCTGAGTCGATCCATATACTTTGAGGTATATCTAGCAAAATTATTTCTCTATGTTACAAACTATGTGTCAAAACTAAAATACCCCTATGGGATAGGGTATAAAAAACTGTTTAATGCTCCCCAATTGGCTTTCTCGTCGAAATGCTCAAACGAGTGATCGAAAATTGGACTCAACGGATGGACCATCTGCGACGTAGCAACGGCCAACATGATAATCTTCAAAAAATAAATGCCAAAGAATGTTCTTTCAAATGATAATAAACATTATCCATTAAGTTTGAATTTTCTGTCTTTTTTTTCTTTAAAAAAGTAGGTAACCTCGAAATGGATCACCCTTTAGTTTATAAAAAAAAAATTGCATAATGTATACTTTATAATATACATTTTTCAATATTTAAACTATATAATATAAACTGTGTTCACAACTGGCGTGCACTTAAAGCAAATGCATGTTATACACTATATAACTATATACTAGTTAAAAATTTCATTTGTCGAAGGCCGTATAACCTCTATTTGTCAAACGTAAGCATTTCAAATTTTGTCAGAAAACTGGTGAATCCAGTTTTTTATACCCTATCCAGTAGGGGTATATTAGTTTTGATACATAGTTTGTAACAAAGTGAAATAATGAATACCTAATTATACCTCAAAGTATATGGGTCGACTCAGAATCGCTAGCTGAGTCGATTAAGCCATGCATGTCTCTCCGCCTGTCCGCCCGTCCATCCGTCTGTAGGTAACCGGTTTTTGGGCCTTAGCTTTTGAGCTAGGATAATTCGAAAAAGTGTAAAAAAATTCAAATCAAACCGTTAAAATTTTTGAAAAAGTGTCTGAACAAGATATCTAGACAGTTCTAAAATCTAAATTTCGTTTATACAAAGTATTTGCCACGCCCATTTTTGGGAGCGTTTTCAGTAAAAAATGTTTTCCGGTAACATTTTTAACATTTCGAAAAAAAAAATATATGCAAAATAATTGGTTTTGGTAATATAACCATCTCTTCCATATAACATATTTACCCACGCACACTTTTTGGAGACCTTTTCATACAAAAACCATTTGTATACCCTACGCCATACCATATGCAGGAGCAAAACGTTATTGTGGGCGAACCATACAAGTTTTTAATAAACTTTCTGAACAATATGTTGCTTAAATTTCAATTATAATATTTGTTTTCCATAAATTTAAACGATGGGATGGGGTAGGGTATAAAACGATCCACACAGTGGATTGTAGCTATCTCATATGTTTTATGTTTCCTCGATAGTGACGTGGATGCTACTGATATCAAACATCATTCTCCTTGGTATGCGATCTTTTATTCCCAACGGAATAAAAAGTATCAGACCAAAGGCAAAGGAGTGGTATGACTTGAGCTGGAATGAAGCTATCAGGTTGAGAGAGACAAACTTTCGGTAATACAAAGTCAATCCTACAGAGGAAAACCGAACAAAATTCAAACAAGCCAGAAATTACTGTAGTTCCCCCTTAAAACGTGTCAAATTCCAATGTCCCAGAAGTAGTAAAACCTTTTGGTCATTTGTCGAAAATATAAAAAATTCGGCCTCATCATCAGTTCCGAAATCCATTCACAATGACATTCCAGCTGTCAGCTCTTTAGACAAAGCTACGCATTTCGTATCCAGTTCTACATTGCCAGATTGTGCCCAGTCTCCTCATGTACTTGAGGACGTAGATCATTCTATAGGACAAGTTCACTTTCGTACTCGAAAAAGGCGAATCTTCTTCTCTCTCCAACTACCGAACAATTGCTTTTACTTCCCTTCTTTCCAAGGTCATGGAAACGCTGATAAATCGTCAGCTTATTTGATGACATATCTCACCGAAAAGTGGAACCAATCAATCCACCATGGTCGAGAAAGTAAGATTGTTGCACTCGATATTTCAAAGCCATTGGACAATGTTTGGCATCAAGCCCTTTTGTCGAAAATGCGTGCATTTGAAATCGATGAAAAACTTCTATGGATTATATATTATCTTTCGAAACGTTCAATTCAAGTTGTTTTGGACGGATTCAAGTTTGCAACTCATCAAAAAAATGCTGGTGTCCCTCAAGGCTCAATTTTGTCTCCGACCCTCTTTCTCATTTTTATCAATGATCTCCTATCTGCAACTTCTAATCAAATTTATTCCTTTGCTGATGACAGTGCTCTCAGGTTCTCATATTCGTTTTCAGGTCCACGTCCCTCATCTTCAAACGTGGAATCTAAACGACGACATATGTTAAAAAAAAGTTAAAAAAAAAGTTTAAATAAAACAAAAACGGTTTTGGATATCAGTGAAATTCTTTATTCCTGTGAAAGTACGTTCGATGCCATTATGTATGGAACTCGATTTCTTTTGCATGGCCACCACGTGCACGCTTGCAGAAGTCCAGACGCTGAACCCAATTTTCTACGGTTTTCAAATCATAAATCATAAATCAAATCATCGGCATAAATCGGCCGATACTGCTGCAATTTCACGTTCGATATTCGTACGAAGTTCATCAATCGTCGCTGGCTTGTTGGAATAGACCATAGACTTGACGTAGCCCCACAGGAAATAGTCTAACGGCGTAAAATCTCACGACCTAGGCGGCCAAGCGACTGGACCATTTCGTGAGATAACACGTTCTTCAACTTGGTTTCCAATACATTGATTGTGGCATTCGCTGTGTGGCTTGTGGCGCCGTCCTGTTGGAACCACATGTCCTCCAAGTCCATATCATCCAATTGGGGCCGGTTATCATTGAACGGTAGCGATTCCCATTCACAGTAACGTGCCGGTCTTGATCATCACGGAAGAAGTACGGCCCAATCATGCCGTCGGCCGTAAACCACACCAAACCGTAATTTTTTCGTAATGCAATGATGACTCATGGAGTACGTGTGGATTGATGCCTGACCAATACCGCATATTTTGTTTATTGACGAAGCCATTCAGCCAGAAATGAGCCTCTTCGCTGAAGATGATTTTTCGATGAAAATCCGAATCATTTTCAAGTTGTTGCTCAGCCCAATTCACGAAAATACGACGCTTCTGGTGGTAAAGCGGCTTCAGTTCTTGCGTTAATTTAATCTTGTAAGGATGTAGGCCAAGATCTTTTCGCAAAATTCGCCACAACGACGTCACAGAGATGTCCAACGCTTGAGAACGACGTGTGAGAGACACATTTGGGCTTTCTTCAACTGTAGCCTCAGCGGCAGCAATATTCTTGACACTACGGGGACTTCTTTGTCTCACTGGCACGGAAACATATTGTACTGTGCCTGTGGATTCAAATTTTGCCAGTAGACGCTCAATTGTTTATCTGCTAGGACGATTATGACGACCATAAATTGGACTTAGCGCTCTTGACGTTGAGGCCACTGACTCCGAATTTCGGTTGTAAATTTTAATAATATCGACTCGTTGTTGGATCGTATATCTTTCCATTATGAAATGGCAAATTTTACAGAAGAGAAATGTCAAAAGAGTGGCAAGAAATATGACGTCGTTTGCTGTCCCTGTCGCTCAACTTTTGTAGCGTCCCTGTTGAAAAACCGGTTGTGTGTTAGTAACGATTTACGTTGGAACGACCACATATTCCAAGTCGCTAAAAACGCAGCGAAATGTTTAGGTTTCCTTAATCGATGTAAAAAATACTTCACCCCTTCTGAACTGCCACTATATATAAAGCATTTATACGCCCTAAACTTGAGTTTAACGCCCACATCTGGTCGGGTGCACCAAAAAAAACATTGCACCTCATAGATAGGATTCAAACGCGTGAAAAAAAACTTATGGGAGACATTGGAATATCGAACTCTTTAGTTTCGCGTGAACACCGTCGAAATATCTCCTGCCTTACATTGTTTTATCGCTATTTTAACAACCAATGCTCAAATGAAATAGCCAGATGCATTAATCCCTTTCTACAATTCAGCCGCAATACTCGTTACGCTATGAATGCAAATCAGTTTACCATCAAGCATATCTTCAGACGAACGCAGGAATATCGAGATTCATACAAAAACCGAACAACACGAATGTGGAATGCTCTACGAAACTCGGATTTTCTTTTCCATTGTAACAGATATTTAAAAGCTATGTGCATCGGTATCTCCTTTCTTCTTATCAGGCATTTCCTTAACGTACGCACTGTATATGAAGGGCATTCATAACCCCTTGAGTGCGCGCAAATTATAAAAAAAATACTGTCAATTTATATGCCGTACCAATATCTAATTCTTTCGACATATCCATGCTGTACAACTCGGGATGCTTTGCTAGTTCTAGGATCAACAGAAGACGTTTTTTCCTCTGCTTCAAGACATTTGAAGAGTTTTCAATTTTATTATTTGGATGCTTATTAGCAACAGCAAAAGACTCCACTTGTTAACTCCATTTTTACTTTTTTTCTATAACGAATCATAAGATAAGGTTTATAAATTTAGTTCATAAATAATTAATAATAAATAAATTATGTTTATAAGTTAGTGGTCGGTATTCGCTGTCATTGGTTTTTTCTTTGAACATTGACGACCACCAATTCTTTCATCTCTTCAGTGAGATGGTTTTGGATAAATATCATTGCATTTTCATCAACATATGAACACTATCTACTTGTTTGCCGTGTATTTAAACTGAATTCAGCAAAAAGAAATCGCTCTACACTTGTTGACTTTTGGTTTATTTTTGGATTGGACGTAGACGACTTGCACTGACTCTAATTCCACACCTTACTCTCTGCGAGTTACTTTTGTTGGTATTATCATATCTCAAAAGTATTTTAAAGAAAATGACATATTAGAAAAGAACTCAAGATAATATGGTAGTTCTTTTAGAAACCGAACAATATTTTTTTTGTTTTTTCTCTGTTTCCAGAAATTTAAAGAGTTTTCCAATTTTAATACTTGGATGCTTATTTACTCCATTAATTCTTTTGTTTCTATAACGGGTTATAATAAAGAAATTTACTTTATAAGTTAGTTCTTGGTATTCGTTTTCATTGGTTGTTTGCTGACAAATTGACGAAAATCAATTATTTTATCCTTTCGATTAGATGGTTTCGGAACACTTGATTAATAGCTTTGCATATATATATAGATAGAGAATTCCTACTTCTTCATGAAGACTAATCAATAATTTCGAAATAACCTTACATTAATTAAACCTGACAGAATGTCAAATTCTAATAGATCAACTAAAAAAGCAATACCAAATTTTACCCGATGAAAATGATCAACAGAAACGAAAGCTAGATACCTTAGAAATTAAACTACAAACGATAGTTCCCCATCATGTATAACAATACACAAAAGAGGTTTAATTAATATTAGGAAAAGGAATGAAATTTGTCTATGGAACAATAGATGACGACGACAGGGAAAGCATTGAACAAAGGCTAAAAGCACTTGAAGAAAATAACAAAGAACTATTAAAAAACTACAAAAAACAAGTTAAGATTAATCAACAATTTAATGAACAGTTCTTACAACTCATTGACATATTCAAACAAAGTTACAAGACATTAAATAGATGGAAAGAAGTACAAAAACATATGAGAAGGCTACAATCCATTGTGGGGACCGTTTTATACCCTATCCCATCCCATCCTTAATATTTATATCCCTTATGGCAATGAAAATATAAAATTGAAATTGTCGCAACATATTGTTCAGACAGTTTATCAAAATCTTGTATGGTTCGACAAAAAAAAAGTTTTTTTTCCTGCATATGGTATGGCGTAGGGCATAAAAATGTTTTTTGTATGAAAACGCCTGCAAAGAATGGGCACGGGTAAAAATGATGTATGGAAGAAATATTTGTATTACCAAAGCCAATTATTTGGCATCAAATTTTTTTTCGAAATGTTTAAAATTTTAATGAAAAATATTTTTATTGAAAACGCACCCAAAAAGTAGGCGTGGGAAAAAAAACTTTGTATGGACGAATTATAAGCATTAGGATTCTCTAGATAACTTCTTCAGACACTTTTTCAAAAATTTTAACTGTTTGGCCTAAAATTAAGTTTTTCTAAAAAAGGGGCGTGGTAGTGGGAGGATTTGAAAAATGTTTACGCTTGTTCGAACAGCACGTACAAGGACCACATGTACCTTGCTCAAAATTTAAGTCCCAAAATCCGGTTACCTACAGATGGACGGACGGGCGGACGGACAGACAGCCATGGCTTAATCGACTCAGCTAGCTATTCTGAGTCGATCCATACACTTTGAGGTATACCTAGCTCAATTATTTCTCTATGTTACAAACTATGTGTCAAAACTAAAATACCCCTATGGGATAGGGTATAAACAGGAAATAAAAAAAAAAAATAATATCATCATGACTAGTAAAACTGGTGTGCTAACACAAGACATACTGACTGTTTAAGGGATATTCGACTACGAATTAAATTTTGAAAAAATTAAGGAATTGGAAATAGCTTTGGCAACCTATAATGAGAGTTCATTATCCTAAGTATGCCTATCGTGATAATGATAAATTGTTCAATAAAATATACCTACAAACTTTCCTATTAACAGAAAGAATAATTAAAATACCAAAGAAATATGACCAAAGAAATAAAACATCTACATAAAATTAAAGATAATTTTATTGACAAACTATTAAAACACAGTATACATTTAGAATGCGAAACGGAAACGTTTGCAGAAGAAAATTAAATCATAGAACAAAATTATCTAATAATAAATAACTCACAAAAAGAAAGGGTAAAACAAAGTTGTAACAACCTAGATTATGTTCTAGAACGAAATTATGTAATTAACCCAGAAAACTGTAAAATAGAAATAAAAAATAAAATCTATAACAAAACATATGAGAAGGCTACAATCCACTGTGTGGATCATTTTATACCCATCCTTAAAATTAATATCCCTTAAATGTGGGTTTTATGGCAAAGAAATATTAAAATTGAAACTGTAGCAACATATTGTTCAGACAGTTTATCAAAAACTTGTATGGTTCGACCAAAAACAAAGTTTTTCTCCTGCATATGGTAAGGCGTAGGGTATACAAATGGTTTTTGTATGAAAACGTCTCCAAACAGTGGGCGTGGGTAAAAATGATATATGGAAGAAAAGTTTACATTACCAAAACCAATTATTTTGCATTAAAATTTTTTCGAAATTTTTAAAATTTTACCAAAAAAAGTTTTTAACTAAAATCGTCCCCAAAAAGTAAGGGCGTATCAAATACTTTGTATAAACGAAATATAGATTTTAGAATTTTCTAGATATCTTGTTCAGACACTTTTTCAATATTTTGCATGGTTTGGCCTAAAATTAGGTATTACTAAAAAGGGGGCGTGCCAGTGGGTGGATTTCAAAATTTTTACACATGTTCGAACAGCACGTACAAGGATCACCAAATTTCATTATCCTAGCTCAAAATTTAAGGCCTAAAAAGCGGTAACCTACAGACGGACGGACGGACGAACGGACGAACGGACGGATAGACGGACAGACAAGCATGGCTTAATCGACTCAGCTAGCGATTCTGAGTCGATCCATATAATTTGAGGTATACCTAGCTAAATTATTTCACTATGTTAGAAACAATGTATCGGAACTGATATATCCCTGTGGGATAGGGTAAAAAAATTGTACCAGAGTAATTATAAAATAATACTATTATTAAATTATAACTTCTCAGAATTGTATTATAAAGTTCTGAACTTTAAATCAATTGATAACATTGAAACGTTAGAATCAAGAATACTTAAGAAAACATATAACCTTTAACATTGTCTCGTTTAGAATTGTAATAACTATTATAACTTTTGTAATTTTTTTTTTTTTTTTTTTTATAATTTACACGTACTCAAGGGGTTATGAATACCCTTTTATATGTTACCATAGTACGAGCGTCAGAGAAGGGGAAGAAAGAGAGGATAGGAAAGATTTTGGATGTAGTGGAGACTTAAACTCCATGGGTGGTGTCCGAACTAGCTTCGGGGAGTCACTTTTTCTTGTGTTCGTTAAATTTGAAGAAATTCAAGATGGTGTGCATACTTTTAGGTATTACACCGACCTTTTATTTCTTTTTAAATAAAAGTGAAATGGATTTTGGTTGGGATTGAACGCGCAACCTTCCACTCAACAGACGAACACATTACCACTACACCGCGGCCACCCAAATTATATATTTTAAAATAAAATTAATAAAATAAAAACTCTATTACAAATGTAAAACTTCCATCGGTCACTTTCAAACCGATAAAAGATTCTAAAGAGGTAGGAGTTTTTACTGCAGAAAAAGACAAACGTACATTTTAATACTCATATGTTTTTAACAAAGCAAATCATATCATATTAATATTTCACCATGAACACTCATATTTTATCATAAGCACAATCCTATCTGTCGGAGAAGTCAGAAGAAGCAAAGAAATGCACGCTGACAGAAGTCATAAGATCATGGATTACATGCTTATAGAAGCCACCCTCGCAATTAATATAAGACGAAAAATACTGATCGTCTGCGATTATTCCAGTTAGATCTTAAGTACTATCCAGACAATAAAGAACTCCGCTATTCAGAGATTCGTTTCAGATAATTGTTTTTTTTTTAAAGTGCTTTTATTTAAAGGCTTTTTCAATTTATATATATATATATATGTGTAAAGAAATAAATGTGTAAACAAATATATGTATACAGGGAACCACAAATAACTGGGAAACCTATTACCCTACGCCTGTGTTTATCTTGAATTATCTCAGCAATTGCTTAATATATTGAAAAAAAATACATATTAATACAATTTCAGTAACATAAACATTTTTTATTTTAACAACAAATCTTAAACTTAAAATATCTCATCACTTTTCGAACATTAGGAACAGATTTCAGTGTTGGTATATTTCAAGATACAGATTGTTGCTTTGCCTGCTCTATCTGCTCTGTTGTCATTTGCGGATGTTAATTTATATCACTTGGTATTTCCGAACAGAAGTTGATAATGTATATTCTAACGTTGTCTCGATTGGCTATCAATAATGTAGAAAGTATCTCGAATTCGTTGAGTTTTCTTTATCTTTTATAACTTGGCTCAGTGAAATCATTTCACTATTTAGACGATAAAATTGATCCAAAATGTTGGTCCAGAGTTCAAATACATCAAAATGATGGCGATCTTTGGAATATTCCAAGAATGTTTGCAAATATGAGTACCATTTCTGAATCGGCTTATAACTATTGGTGTATCTTAACAGCAATGTATGATATTTGTTCAACATCCATCAAATGCAAGATATCTATATTTTGTTGTGCTAATCGGTGAAATGTTTCTGTTTCATTTCCCAATTCTCTTAATACGCGCTTTGATTGAACTTATCTCGCAAAGTTTTTAATATTAGTTATATTTATTCCAAACTTTCTACTAAGCGTTCGGATTTAATCAATAGTAATCCCTTCAGGAAATCCTTCTAAATCTGCTCATAATTTGGTGATGATTCTGGTAAAGTTGGTACATCCGTCACAAATTTATACATCATAACGGAATATTGAGTATGATCTCTTTTGGATTCACAGTTGTAATTTCTGTGACGCTTTTTAAGCAGATGAAATTCTGAGATGATCATCAAAATATGTCCCTTCTGTAAATGTTTCTGATTAATTTTTAGTAAATTTAAGGAAACAGATGAGTTATATGTATACGAGTGAATGGGGAGGAACATAACTTGTATGTGCTCGATCATGTTATGCATGTTCACATTACTATTTATTTATTTATTTATTTACCTACCGAGCTTAACTCTAACAGTTTTGGATTTAAATAATATTTCTTTTTAACATATTTACATAAATAATTAAATTAATTCATAAAAATGACATTATTAACGATCAACGGATTTATTAAAGTTCAACATTTATCTTTTAGGATATATTTATATTTAAAATTGACAGTTTAAATTTTATTCTATCATCACACAAATCTATTTCAGTACAAACAGAATTAAAAAGTTTTATGCATTTTGTTATTGGTTCATGAAGACCATAATTGTAAAAATGCCTAGGATTCACTAACAAATTTCTGGTTCGAAGAATTCTTTCTGGTGCATATAACTTAAATTGTTCAAGGATATCGGGACAAATTATACGATAAGAAAAAACATCATAAATAAATAGTATACAATGAACATTTCTTCTTTTTTTCTAAGGAATCTAAACCAATTAACGCATATCTTGTTGAATAAGACGGCATTCTGTCAAGGTTCCATTTTATTTGTCTTGCAACAAATCTTACAAAAGACTTTTGCACTCTTTCTAGTTGCATTTGACAATTCGCATAGATTGGCCACCAGACCATAGAACAATATTCAAGGAAAGGACGCACTATAGACATATAAACAGACTTAAGGGCATATGGGTTAGAGAACTCAGCACATGTTCGTTTCAGGAAACCAAGCATTGAATTTGCTTTAGCAACAACGTAATCGATGTGAAGTGAAAAAGAAAGTTTCGTGTCAAAGATCACACCAAGATCTTTTATTTCAGTTTTACGAGATATGCAGGTTCTGGATATTGTGTAGTCATAAATCATAGGGACTAATATACGATACACAGAAAAAGAATGACATTTATTTATGTTTAAGGTCAGGTGATTAAGCTCACACCAATAAACAAGTTTGTTTAAATCATTTTGAAGACGTTCACAATCATAGATACTTTTAACACGCAAAAATATCTTAAGGTCATCGGCATACATTAGGCAGTTAGCATGACTAAGCAATGAGGGGATTTCATTAATAAAAACATTGAAGAGCATAGGCCCTAAATGGCTGCCTTGGGGGACACCAGATAAGACCTCAATGAGCCTAGATTGAGAACAACCAATTTTTACGTACTGCTTCCTATTGGAAAGATAACTCGAAATCCATTTAAGAAGCATCGAGTGTATGTTAAACGATTTTAATTTTGTAATGAGGATATTATGAAATATTGTGTCAAAAGCTTTTGTGAAGTCGGTGAAAATAACATACACTTGATATCCTGACTCCACAGAGTCAAAGAGATATTTTGTAAAGAGTGTCAGTTGGTTGATGTGGACCTACCAGAAACAAATCCATGTTGTTGCAATGATATTTGTTCCTTTATTGAAAAGTAAAGTTTTTTTGTAACAATAGACTCAAACAATTTAGGAACAGCTGAAAGTTTAGAAATTCCACGATAATTTTCAACTTTTTGTCGAGATCCAGCTTTAAATATGGGAGTTATGAATGAAAATTTCCATTCATCTAAAAACATCCCAGACTCTAAGGATAAATAGAAATTTAATTTTAATGGAAGGCACAAGGATAAATTGCATTGCTTAAGCACATGAAATGGAATACGGTCTGGACCTGCAATTTGGCTAGTATTCATATAAGTTATGCCTTGCGAAATATCAATCGAAAGATTAAGTGATCCTAAACTTATATTGCCATTACATGGATTTATATTAGTATCGGAGGAGACATAATGATTCAAGTGATCGACATAAACTGACTCAAAAAACTTAGCAAAGAGCTCACAGGTTGAGTCAATGCTACAGGAGACAGTACCTTCGAATTCAATATTTTGCAGAACACCATTCTGCTTCTTTTGTTGTTTAAAAATGTCCAGAATGCTTTAGGATTCAGTGTTCATAACATACTGTTTATACAAGAACTTATTCAAAAGTTCATATTCGCGACGTAATTGGCAAAAACGTTTTTTGTCCAAATCAGATTTTGACTTTTTTAATAATTTATATACTTTGTTTTTAGCGTTCTTTAATTTGATCAGCCTTTGATTATGCCACGGTAGCTTAAAATATTGTTTTTTCTTAGTCAGTGGAACGAACTGAGAAAATCCATAGTTTAATATACTTAAAAATGTATCATAGACTTCTTTAAGTTGAACACCAGAAAGAACGCTCGACCAATCAATCGAGCCCATGTAATTATTTAAGGCATTGTAATTTGCTTTTGAAAAATTATAAATTATTTCATGATTATTTAAATTAGATTTTAGTGATGACGGAAAACTGCATACTAAATCAAGACATAGAGCGATGTGATGAATAGAATTTCTAATTAATGGTCATACAACTTCTCTGACTGTACAATTTAAGTTATTATCCACAAATATAAGATCAAGAATTCTATTTAATGAATTATGACAATAATTTTGTTGATATACATTAAAAGTAAACATAGTATCAATAAACTTGAACTCACATTCCGTTTTCAAATTATATGGAATTAAACATTTATCTTCATTTGAAAATGACCATTTAATATCACCAAGATTAAAATCGCCCAAAACAATAAGATGTTGATGTTCAAGCAGCATTTCAGCAATGAAATCGATGTTCGCTAGATGACATTCGTACACACAAAGCGGGCTTTTTGTAGGTATGTAGCTCACAATGAAGAACAATTTTTGTCGTCCAGTTGCCTCGCTGCCGTCATCAATATCAACAGAAACGCATAGCTGTTCTGTCTTAAAATCATCATGAGGTAGAGTAACAGCACAAGTTGTGAGTGTTAAGCGCACAGCAATAAGTATTCCCCCGCCACGTTGACAACCATTCATTGATGTTCGGTCAAGACGATGAACAGTGTAGTAGTTATCAATGATTTCAGCAGTTGAGAAGTTGTCATTCAACCATGTTTCTGTGAAGAAAATAATGTCGTATTCATGTAGAGAAACAGCAAGAAAAACATCGCTGGTCTTGGTTCTCATTCCACCAGCATTTTGGTAATAAACAGTAATTACATTAGTTGACGAAGAGAACAATAAAGAGGAATGAGAAAGATTTACTTCATTGTTTATATTTGCACGGTGTCTGTGCTCTCGTTTTTTTGGAATGAAACGAAAATTTCTCACATGCACATTTAAAGGCCAGTTATCAGCATTCAATGCATTGTTAATAATACAAGCAGGAACACCTAGGCGAAAATTGACGAATTTTAGTAACGACAGATCAGCATCTCTTTTGTAAAGGGGAAAGCAGGAGAGAAGATTTACAGGAACACTAAGCTTCTTTGACGCATACGCTAGAATCGAATCCGCTTTTGTGGTTGTAGAAAAACGAGAGAGATGAAGCCATTTCTTAGCAGATATTACTTCAACTTCTGTGTATGTGGAGTCTTTACCGATGATCTTTGAATGAATTTTATTGTTGTTCCTTTTCCTTTTTTGTACTGTATTCCATTGCAGATTTACTGGTTCAGTTAACTCTTGAGAATAAGCGTTAGATGGTAGGTCAGTGACATTGATAGAACTGACCGTGACATTGTTTCAAGAATATTTTGAGATTCAATTGCAGAACCGTTTAAAGAGTCTATAACATTTTTGTTTAATACATTATTAAGAGCTTCGGTATTCGGAAATAGGGTTTGTCAGTCAATCTATAATTTTTTGAGTCTTTTCTGACAGTTTAATATTTGATGTTATCGAGGTTGTAGTTTTAAGTAATATGTAAATACTTTGTATTACTTTTTAGAACCAAGTTAATCAACGTTATCTTTTATTGTTGAAAGTTTCCAGACTGTTGAAGGGATAAATGTTTTTACCAAATAGTTTTTATTAATTGAAAAGTTTGAGATCTTTTTTGATGATCTTCATAATTTTTAAAAACGCTTTTCATTTATGTCCGACTCGTATGACCCGATTTGTTGGTCGATTGGGCTTTTCTGTCCCCTCCATACACAATTATGGGTGTTGAATTCGTATTTGTATATAGCCCTTTAATGGTTATATTTCCACTATTGGATAAAGATCGTTATAATTCTTACAGTCATGTGAATACTGTCAAATTTTTTGCCGTACCTATATGTTATTCATTGAACATATCCATACTTTGCAAACGCGGGATGCTGTGCTAGTTCTAGGAGCAACATAACATGTTTCAAGAAATTTCAAGAGTTTTCCAATTTCAATATTTGGATGATTGTCAGCAACAGTAATAGACTCCGCACTTGTTAACTCCATTTATACATTTGTTTCTACAACGCTTAATAAAATTTAGTTCATAAATTTAATTTATTAATAATAAATAATAAAAACATATGAAAAGGCTACAATCCACTGTGTGGATCGTTTTGTACCCTATCCCATCACATCCTTAAGGTAAATATCCCCAAAATGTTGGAGTTATGGCGATGAAATATAGAAATATCATTGTCGTAACATATTGTTCAGACTGTTTACCAAAATCATTTATGGTTCGACAAAAATCAACGTTTTTCGCCTGGTTATGCCATGAGGTAGTGTATAGAAATAGTTTTGGTCTGAAAACGCCTCCAAAAAGTGGATGTGGCTTAAAATGATATACGGAAGAAATGTTTATTAACAGAACCAATGATTTTGCATCACCATTTTTTTCGAAATGTTTAAAATTTTTCCGAAAAACGTTTTTTTTTTATTAAAAACGCCCCCAAAAAGTGGGCACTGCAAAAAACTTTTTATAAACAAAACATAGACATAATGATTGTCTATATATGTTGTTCAGACACTTTATCAGTATCTCTAACGGTTTGGCCTAAAACAATGTTTTTTCGAACAGGGGGCGTGGCAGTGGGTGGATTACAAAAATGATTACACTTGTTCTGCTGGGAGCAGCAACAAGCACGTGTACCAAATTTCATCATTGTAGCTCAAAATTTTAGGCCCAAAAACTGGTGACGTACGGACGGATGGACAGGCATGGCTAAATCGATTCAGCTATCGATTTTGAGTCGATCCATATACTTTGAGGTTTACCTATCTCAATTGTTTCTCTTATTACAAACTATGTATCAAAACTAATATACCCCTATGGGATAGGGTATAATTATACCTATTATTCACTTGAAAAAATTGGTTATTAAATGTAGGTTGACAATTGGACACTTAGGCCTTTCCATGAAAGTCGTATCGGTCGTGTAGTCGTATCTGAGTAGAAAAGAGACCCATCTTTTCTCAACTAACCTAAAAATCGACCTGTCTACCTGCGTTCGTCTGAAGACCTACGTATCCATGCACAAAGTATAACAGAATGTCTATTTCAACCCTTTTTAATAGTTACTCAAAACTCTGGCTTTTCTTTGGTGTGGGTAAATGTGTATCTTTTGCATGCGCCAACGACCGCGACGGTTCTGTGTGGACAATCAGTCATGTCTATTGCCTCGATCGTCGATCGAGAGATGTCGTATGTTTGTTGAAATGTCCACACATTTTTTAGCTGTTGTTCTGGTTGGAAAAGTAGTTTTGTTGTCGCTAAGAGAATAAAATCCCTGATTTGAAGAGACCTGCGCAGGAAATTTTCACTTAAGTTGGGGTGGGCTATACCTCTCTCCAATCCTAATAATCAATGTTTTAAAAGCTTATAGCATTATTGTAAAAAAAACCTAAAGCTACAATAAATAAAAATTAACGAGGTTCTAAAAACTTATAACTATGTATGTGCCACCAATTTCGATGCTGATCCAATTACTAGCGGCGAAAAATTATGAAGTTGCAAAATGACCCCGCTTAGTTAAAAAAAAATCAAATGTATAACAAAATATAACATAAAAGGGAATAAGAAAATAACATAAATTAGAGCAAGTCTGCAAATGCAAACTACAAAAAGGAAAATATTCTAACTGATGAACATGAATCAGAGTTATCGAATAGTTAATCATTTAAGTTTAAAGCTAAATATAATTTTAAGTCAGGCTTTTGTAGAAATCCCCAACTTATATATACATTTGCTTTTCAGGCATGCCGAGCGTGGTATTAGTTCAGTGGTGCCAGACGTTAAAATACCGGATAGTGGCATTGAAAATGAACCTATCCTTGATTATAAGAATGGATCGCCTGAAAGGGCCGCACTGTTGGCCGCTCTAAAATCCGCAAGCTCTACTTGCGAGGAAATTCCAATTGTGATTGGGGGCGAAGAAATAAAAACTAACGATGTGCGCTATCAAGTTATGCCCCATAATCATTCGCACAAATTAGCCAAATTTTACTACGCGGATAGTAAGATCATTCAAAAAGCTATTACAACCGCATGTGATACACAAACCAAATGGGATCGCACACCAATAAGCGAACGTATTAAAATATGGAATCGTGCTGCTGACCTAATGGCCAGTAAACACCGTCAAGAATTAAATGCCTCTACTATGCTAGGTCAAGCCAAAACTGTGATACAGGCCGAGATTGATGCTGCCGCTGAACTAATTGATTTCATTCGGTGAGATTAGCTTTTGTTATTTATATATATATATATATTTCAATATAAATCTTAAATTCCATAGAATGAATGCATACTATCTTAAAGAATGCACAAAATATCAGCCAATAAGTGAGAATATTATGGTAACGAAAAACTCGATGAGATATCGTGGAATCGATGGTTTCGTCGCCGCTGTCAGTCCCTTTAATTTTACAGCGATTGGTGGAAATTTAGCTTACACACCAGCCCTTATGGTAAATTCTATTTAAATCATCAACAGAAAAAACCTAGGTCGAGTTTGTAAACACAAGATGATTAAACAATAAAAAAAATTAGTCGCAAAGTATTAAAAAGTAACATAAGTCAGATCTGGATCTGTTGAAAATAAGTTGCTCGCTCGTATTGGACACATTACTCTATTCTTCCCCTTTCCTCTTGCGTTTATGAAGTCGTCGATTTTGTTGATTATTTTGAGAAAGATAAAAAAATATATTTGCTTAATAAAAGTATGTTCCTTTAGGGTAACGCTGTCCTTTGGAAACCCTCCGATACAGCCATGCTCTCGAATTGGCGGATCTTCAACATTATGCGTGAAGCCGGCGTACCCGATGGTGTTGTGAATTTCGTGCCTACTGATGGACCGGTATTCGGCGATACGATTACAAAGTCTCCACACTTAGCTGGTATCAACTTTACAGGATCTGTTCCGTAAGCTTAGCGCATTGTCTCTCTGTTTTCTATTAAATACATCTCCACACATTCAGAACTTTCAATCGCCTGTGGAAGCAAGTTGGTAATAATATCGATAAGTATGTGAATTTCCCACGGCTTATAGGCGAATGTGGTGGCAAGAACTTTCATTTTATACATCCAACTGCTGATGTGCAGACTGTTGTAACGGCAAGTATACGCTCGGCGTTTGAGTTTTGTGGACAAAAATGCTCAGCCTGCTCACGAATGTATGTTCCAGAGTCACTTTGGCCAAAGGTAAGTCAAAATAATTTTAATTATACATTTATCACATCTTCTAAATCACATATATATAACATTGCAGATAAAAAGTGGTCTTGTGGAGCATGCAGCAAAGTTGAAAATCGGCGACGTTGAAGATTTCTCATCGTTTACTTCAGCCGTTATTGACGATAAAGCTTTTAAACGAATAACATCATACATCGATTATGCCAAGGGTAGTCCAAATTTGGACATCATTGCCGGAGGAATGTATTCTGACAAAAAGGGATACTTTGTGAATCCAACTATTATCCAGACTAAGGATCCCTTGGACAAGCTGATGACAGAGGAGATTTTCGGACCAGTTCTCACTGTCTATGTGTACAAGGATAAAGACATAGACAAAGCTGTAAATTTGGTCTCAACTTCCACACAATTCGCTCTAACTGGTGCTGTCTTTGCCATGGATGAGTAAGTATAAATATGATATGATAAAGAAGTAGGACATTTAGAAATATGCGTCTTTTCATAACAACAAAAATAAGTTTCAGTACTTTAATTAAATGATAATTGCCATCTACAGAATATAATTTTCTGATAATTTCTGATGAGATGCTGATTTAACCAATATGCACTTTATTAGTTTTTAATTTGCTTTACCGCAGACCGTCGGGAATTCGCGTGAAAATATTCGTTCCAAAAAAAAGGGGTTGTTATACCCGTCGTCGCGAAGATCAAAATGTAAACATTGATCAGCTGCAATCGTCGCGGTAAAGCAGCTTCGTTATTTAAGAATTCATATTCTTTTATTCGTTGTAAGTGGAGACAAGTGTCCGTTAAGCATTTACTAAAAACAAAAGAGCTTTTTGTTGCAAACTCAACCTATACATATGATGTTATTGTACGACTGAGATCTTCAATTCAACGTTTCCTATTTACCGAAATGACGGATACGTAACAAGCACGTAGAAAGGTGGGGGAGTTTTAATATCTATCTCATCTCGCTTTCAAAGTAGGGAAATTGCACTGAAACATCGAACGGTCGACGTTAAAAAAACGTCGATGTACATTCGAAAGTTTGATGTGGTAATTGTAGTCTCCTTCATAATGATATTCGTGGTTTTTTAAGTATTGCAACGTTTTGTCTTTCGCGGACGGTTTTAAATTATATTCTCGTTTAAGCAATATAACAGACTGTATCCGGTTTCAGTATGAGTTGAAGATCTCGGGGTCATATTTGACAACAAATTAATTTCTTTTCTGATTAGGATTACAAAATCCACCTCAATATTAGGTTTTCTAAAGCGAAATCGCAAGGACTTTCTATATGTATGTATCTTTAAAACAATTTACTGGTCGTAATTCAGACAGCCGTTGAAACACACATTAATTATATGTAATTCGCCATATTATGTAATACAGGCACTTAAATTACAAAGAATTCAGAAAAATTTCACAAGGTATACATTCCGTAAATCATCAACGTTTCAAGAATTGCCTAATTACAAAAATTGTTTATGTTCAGTGATTTCAAATTAAAAAAATCGGTAGATGATCATCGAAGTCGCGTAACAAAAACCAGTTGTGTAAAGCGTTACTGAGAGCATAGTGCTCGGTAATGTAAACGTCGTAACCCTTATATCGTACTCTATTGTAGGCGAGTTGCAACTGAAATTGAATCTTGACAAGTGTAAACTACATCAATATAATTTGTTATTGGGATCAGTAAACATTAAGTTAGTAGAAAACTCAATTGTAGGTATATAGCTGGTATCGATAACATGTCTGTAGAAGACAATACTAGCCGATTCCGTAGCTTTGAATAGGCCAGGATCGCTGCTTGGAATACACTGCACGAGTTTGCTAATCGAAGGGATGTTGTTAACCCGATTTGGTCAGAGTATACCCCAGAGGGAAATAGATGTCTATTTCATTATTAAATACCACATTATTGATGACCGTTGGCCTTACTTGGTATTCTAAAAGAGTATTTAATAATAATAAATGAAATCGTGATATGGGTGTCAGATACCCCAATATCATATTCTTTTGATTTCAGTAATGTGCTGTGACCAAAGGGTGCTGCGCTTTTCGTTGCTGTGTCAATTGTCTGTAGGTCGATTGGTGGGAGGCTTAGAATTATTTCAAAACCTGCTGTGGGACTGGTTCGCATAGCTCTTGTTCTTTAACTTTTGCTAATGCAATCATATGCTTCGTGGTTTTCGTGGAATCCCACCCGACTAGGCAATCTTAGGTGAGGATTGGCCTATTGGTCTTTTAATAAAAGTTTCGTGGATTTCGGCTGGGATTGAATGAGCAACCTTCCACTCAACATTTTTTTTAAATTAATTTTCATTAATATTCAACTCAAAAACTTATCAACTACTTATCAACTTCTTAACGAAGTTTCTGCCCCAATGCGGGCACTATAAATTACACGATAACAACTTAATTCTAATGATTTTCGACCTATTATTTAATTTGACAATTTCAAAAGTATCTTTATTTTTTAACCAAGAAACACTTGAAATCAACAAACGAACAGAACCAACAGAAACATAAAACAAACACACAGATACACACACACGTACACAAACTACACGATAGACAAAGTAGAGACGACCGGCATCTTGAGTAGATCACTTTAATAATTACTCTTTTTTTTTATAATTACTTCAAAATACTAATAAACAATAATTTAAGAAATATCTAACAAAATTCAGAAGTGGGATGACAATCTGGCCAAAAAGAAATTATAAGAAATTACCTACCTAGGTACCATCTTGAGAAGTGCGCAATAAATCTCAGACGAGACCAACATCTGTCAACAGAAGTGTGACGGTGTAAGACGTTAAAATTTGAAAAGTGAAAAGAGACGCTAATATAAAATTACAATCATGGGATTGCAAAAGTATTGCAATCTGAATGGGTTGCACGGAGTTCATCCAAGTCACCAGATGTTCCTGATATACAAACAACGATGTCACATCTACTCGCTCGACAATCAGTGAGTACGGAGTTAACACGATTTGGTGGCAAAACGTTCGAGTGGCTGACGTTCATAAGGAATTTTAGGCAATCTACTTCGTTGTGCGGATTCTCGCCTCAAGAAAACATTGGAAGAATACGAAAAGCACTCTTCGGCCCAGCTTTTGAATCAGTACGTATAATGTTGATGACCAGTGAAGACCCCGAAGAAATTCTTGAGTTGTTGGAAGATAATTTTGGTCGACCTGAGATGTTAAGTAAGTGTTTCCGAGATGAGGCTTTGAATTTGCCAATAGTGGACGACTGGTCAGATTTTATTAAGTATACAAATGCTGTTCGAGGTATATATTCCAGTATTTTGTGTGCAAAACTCGACGTTAACAATTGTTCTGGATTATTGCCCATTTTTATTGATAAATTACCACCGTTTATTGCATTGCAGTGGGGAAGTCATATCGTTTCACATCAAATAACTAGACCGACTCTGCAGAATTTTAGCGAATGGATAAAAACAATGAACACAACAGTGATGCAGCTGAGTTACTCATCGAATGTTAACTTTTTCGGTCGTAGCAATCAACGCCAGGAAAAGGAAAGTGTCAGTTCAACAGTTGCAGTCAGCGAAGGAAACCATAAGTGCACTCACGGACGATACGGTAAGCCTTTGGGGATGAACAAAAGTCCACCACCAGCAGACGAAAGGCTGGACCAGCTCAAAACCAAAGACTTCCAGAACGAAACAGGGATGGACAACCTTTATGCTTCAAATGTCGAAACTATGGACATGTCGCCAAGTACTGTCGAAACATTGCTCTAGTTGCTCAACAGAATGTAAGCTCTTCTTTGTGTGTTCCTGCAAATAATTACAAGAAGAGGGTCGTTATCGATGGCAAAGCTGCAAATGCCTTAATAGATACAGGAAGTTGTAAAAATCTTATTCGAGAAAGTGTAGTAGAAGACGTCGTCAACATTAAAAAGATTTCATGTTCGTTGGTAGGTTTAAACCAAACTAAAGTAACGTGTGATTCAGCGTTCGACGCTCAGATTCAGATCGACGGATAGGAGTACGAATCGAAATTTGTTATTGTTCCAAAATCAGCAATAACTGATGACGTGATCCTGGGTCAAGACTTTTTGAATACAGTTCGTTGGAGTTTTAATGGTGAATGCGTTGTCTTCGAGAGTAGTGAACAGTCTAACGAGGTATCTGAAGCAGGGTTGATGCGGATTGAAGTAGAGCCAAGTGAAGTAGAGATGAAGATCAATCCCAATTTTGGACCAGACCTAATAAATAAAGTGCAAAAGTTGCTACGCGACGAATATTTAGCTGATGATTGCAACGAGTTCATAGACTTACCACACATGATGAAGATTCATTTAAGAGACGACATACCAATATCATCAACACAATTGGCAAAAGTCATCGACGATCTACAGCAGAAAGGAGTTATACGCCCTAGTGAATCTGAATACACAAGTCCAGTAGTTATCGTTCGAAAGAAGACTGGAGAGATCAGAGTTTGCGTCGACTATAGAGGGCTGAACGCCAAAACAGTTCGAGATCATTTTCCCTTGCAGCTCATTGATGATCTTATTGCGAATCTTCATGGCTGCAAAGTTTTTACTTGTTTGGATCTGCGTAATGGATTCCACCACGTTGAGGTTGAAGAGGAGTCCACAAAACACACTTCGTTTGTCATTCCAGATGGACAGTACGAGTATGTCAAAAGGCCCTTGGTTTGACAAATAGTCCTGCTGTTTTTCAACGTAACATCCATCATGTTTTCAATGACCTTTGCAGATCCAGAGAAGTTCAAATATACATAGATGACCTACTTATAGCGACAAAAACTGTTGAAGAGAACATAGATATTCTAAGGGAGATACTAAAGCGAATGAAAACGTACAGACTACAACTTCGGCTGGACAAATGTAGTTTTTTATATCAAGGATGGGACTATCAGTATTAACAACGCGAAAACAAGAGCCATTGATGACTTTCCGGTTCCGACAAATAAAAAACAACTTCAATCGTTTTTAGGACTATGCAGTTATTTTAGAAGATTCATTCAACGTTTTGCAATAGTCGCTGCGCCACTATCTGACTTATTGCGAGGAGATGTTTCATTTGAAATGGGAGCTTCACAACTTAATGCGTTTAACTTATTAAAGAGGTTATTAGTCGAAAAACCAGTTCTTCAAATTTATGATCCAGATACGCATATAGAAATTCACACTGATGCCAGTTCACGAGGATACGGTGCAGTGTTGTTACAGCTGCAGGAGGATAAGAAGTATCATCCAATTTACTACTTCAGTGCTAAGACGACGGATGTAGAAAGCAGGTATTTGAGCTTCGAATTGGAAATGCTAGCGGTTATCAAGGCACTTGAAAGATATCGAGTGTATATATGGGGTAAACTATTTACAATTGTAACAGACTGCAATGCTTTAAAACAGACCATGCAGAAAAAGCAAATCAACGCTCGTATTTGTCACTGGGTTCTGAAATTGGAAGAGTTCAACTATAAAATCGAACATAGAACATCAGAGAAAACGCAACATGCGGATGCCCTCAGCAGATGCTATTCCAATGAAGAACCTGTTGCGCAATCATTTGGATGCAATATAATAGTGAACGTCGATGATTGGCTCTTCTTCGCACAACAGCAAGATCCGAAACTACAACATACCTACAGTCTGTCAAGAAATTGTTTTGACAAAGAAAAATATTGGTAAAATAGACATTTTCTTTATAAAAAAAGAATTCTTTTGATGTCTAACTTGTTCTTTTTTAATTTATTTTATATTATTAATATATTTACTAACTAACTGTAATAAAAAATAGTACATTTCAAAAGGAATTAAACAAAAATTACAAGAAAAACAAAAAATACACAGAAATGAGTCTGTCAAGAAATTGTTTTTACTTTTTTTTTTTTAATTTAAAGTGAAAACAATTTTGAAGGTTGTTAATACTTCGTAAGGCCACCTTAAGCGTTTATCACAGCTTGTAGTCTTCTTTTCATTGAATAAATTAAATTTTGCACATCATAATCGCCTGGAATTTTATTCCATTCCTCCTGTATTGCTGTTTTTAGCTCTGCTCTGATTTTTGGGTGTCTTTTGGCAACTTTTTTTTTCAAATAGACCCACAAATTCTCAATAGGGTTTAAGTCTGGACTCTGAGCAGGTGTATCCAATACTTTACTGCAGTTAAAAAGCAGCCACATCCTCACCATATGCGCCTTATGTTTAGGGTCATTGTCTTGGTAAAACTTGAACTGCGGTTTGTTGTCACTATTGAACCCAAATTTATTTGCACTATTTCACAAATGACCCTTTAAAATATTTAAATATTGTTGCGCATCCATGGTGTTCTCTATAAAGACCAAATCTCCAACCCCTTTACTAGAAATACACCCCCACACCATGACTGATAATTTGCCAAATTTGACTGTTGGAATAATGTTGCGATTTTCCAATGCTGTTAACGGCTTTCGCCACACTCTATTGGGGCCATCGTTGTAATAGAGCATAATTTTGGTCTCATCGCAGAATATGACGTCATCCCAGTAGTCTTCAGGCTTGGCAATATGTGTACTGGCAAAAGACAATCGCTTTTCAATATGCTCGGTTGAAAGTTGTTTTTCAATACCTGTCTTATTGTTTCGTGGGAAACCGCAACATCACGCTCTTCTTTGAGTTCACTCGCAAGGGTCCTCGTCGAAATCTGTGGGTTTTCCGCTACTTTCCTTAACAAAATACGTTCGGTCCGTTCTGATATTTTGCGTGGACGACCGTTTGAAGATTTTAACTCTAGTCTATTTTCTTTTTTTGCACGATTTAAAATATTATAAACTGTTTGTCTGGTCAAAGAAAACATCTGGGACAATTCTTGCACACTTTTTCCGATTTTATGATTATAATAAACCAACTGAGCCACTTCACATGATGTTCTTTTGCCAGGCATCTTGAATTTAGAATAAATTAACCACGACTGTTATATTGGATGAGCAAACATCAAATGAACAGCTCTCATTTGCAATTAAAACGAGCACTGCATGGAAAACATCAATACATACCGCAGCCCGAAAGAAGAATTGTAAAAACAATTTCTTGACAGACTCATTTCTGTGTATTTTTTGTTTTTCTTGTAATTTTTGTTTAATTCCTTTTGAAATGTACTATTTTTTATAAAAGTTAGTTAGTAAATATATTAATAACATAAAATAAATTAAAAAAGAACAAGTTAGACATCAAAAGAATTCTTTTTTTATAAAGAAAATGTCTATTATACCAATATTTTTCTTTGTCAAAACAATTTCTTGACAGACTGTATATATGCGGCGTACTAAAGAAAAATGCTAAGGAGTGCAGTGCCGACGACAAGCGCGTTCGAAAGGAGTTCCTTCTTCAGGACAGGAGGCTTTTTAGAAAACACGATGAGCAGTTGAAGTGGGTAAGTCCGGAAAAGGTTAGGAGTCGAGTTCTAAAGTATAGCCACGACGATATCGGTCACGCAGGTATTGACAAAACTTTCGACAAGATCAAACATTTATTTTGATTCAAAAGAATGCGGAAATATGTGAAGGGCTATATTAACTCCTGCCCTCAATGCCAATACCATGCGTGCCCAGCTGGAAGAAAACCAGGTATGCTGAATCCAATCAACAAATAGGAATTCCATTCCATACCATTCATATGGATCACTTAGGACCATTTATAAAGTCAAAGAAATCTAACTCGTACGTAATCGTAGCCGTGGATGGCTTTACAAAATTTGTTTTACTGAAAGCGGTACGAAACACCACAGCGGAAGCAGCTACAAAGTTTCTTGCAGAGATCGTTAACATGTTTGGACCACCAGCTCGAATAATAACAGATAGAGGAACATCTTACACTGGTAAACTTTTCGGAAATTTCTGTAAGTCGAAGAATATAGTGCACATCAAAAATGCAACTGGAACTCCACGCGCAAATGGACAGGTTGAAAGGATCAACAGTATGTTAGCACCGTCAATTGCAATGATGTCGACTGATCCAGAGGGTAAAGATTGGGATCTGAATTTAGGACGAGTCCAATACGGAATAAATACTACAAATCATAGAGCGACCTGTAAAACTCCATTCCAGCTACTTTTTAACTTCCTGCCAAGAGGATATGATGGTGACATTTTTAACGACGAGACCCGTGAGCAGTTGATGTCAGAATATGATAGCGAGGACCAGCGTTCGTCAGCATTAGAGAATATAAGCAGCGATCAAGAGAACCAGCGATGTCGGTACAATGTGAAGAGATTCATAAAAAAATATCATATTGGTGATTTGGTACTTCTGAAACGTGAAGTTCCTTCTATGGGTCAATCTAGAAAGTTGGAAGCTAAATACCGTGGTCCGTATATAGTGACAAAAGTACTACCTTACGACCGTTATATAGTAGCAGACGTTCCAGGACATCGTGTTTCCCAGAAACCGTTCGAAGGGGTTATGGCGGTCGATAAGATGAAGAATTACAACGCAATGAACCCTGAAGAGTCAACCCTATCTGAAGACGACGAGAGTGAAACCGAATTTCTAGGATTCGATGAAGAAGACAATCAGCGAGAGGACGATGCTAATAGGCGCATACAGTTGTTAGAGGGCTTACAACAGTACAGAACAGAACCCACAGACACATAAAACACACACACAGATACACACACACGTACACAAACTACACGATAGACAGAGTAGAGACGACCGGCATCTTGAGTAGATCACTTTAATAATTACTCATTATTTTTTTTTATAATTACTTCAAAATACTTTAAGAAATATCTAACACACTTTAGAAAAAACTTTGTATAATGTTTTTTTTTATTAAATTGCACACTAATTAAAACTATTTAAACTACTAAAAATAACTGCAAAGCTAGAAAAGCCACAGCAAGCAATTTATTATAATTTTTTTTTGTTTTTTTTTGTGATCTTTTATTATGGGCCATCACCAAATGTAACCCTCACCTCAAACCTTAAACTATGTATGCCGGCCTATCCTTAAGCCAAAAATTTGGGCCTTATGGCGATGAAATATAGAAAATTTCATCATCACAACACATTGTTCAGACAGTTTATCAAAATCTTCTATGGTTCGACCAAGAAGAACGTTTTTTGACTGGTTATGCTACGAAGTAGCATATACAAATTGTTTTCGTATGAAAACGCCTTTTTATGGGCGTTTCAAAAACCATATATGGAAAAAAATATAGATAATCATAATACCTACATATGTTTCTCTAACATCTTTTTAAAATTCCCTTTTGTTTGGCCAAAAATAACGTTTTTCTAAAAATTGGGCGTGGAAATGGGCGGATTTATGCACTTGTTCTAACAGCACGTACAAAAATCAAATGGACAAATTTCATTGTCCTATCCCGAAATTTGAGGCCCAATAACCGGTTACCTACAGACGGGCGGACGGACAGGCAGAGAAACAGATATGGCTTATTCGACTCAGCTAGCGATTCTGAGTCGATCAATATGCTTTAAGGTATACCTAGCTTAATTATTTCCCTATGCTACAAACTATTTAGAATTGAATTGTATAAATTTAGCTCGTTCATGTTAAATTAATTCCGCTGTAACAAATAATATGGCAAAAACCAATTTTGTTGCACTCGAGAGTTATTTGAATAATAGCAATTTGGATATATTTTTAATATCGTCCAAAATGGAAGATAATTGTTTGAAAGCATTGTTAAGCATTCTTCGTAGTAGAAGAGGTAATCTCGCATAATCAACATGGTTGTATTTGTGGTAGATCCTGTGCTACCAATTTAACTTTGCTAACTAATGATTTAACCGCTTAGAGTAATGATTACAAATTGATGTACTCTACACTGACTTTACAAAATCCTTTGATAGAGTGCACACACTGGCAAAACTAAAAACTTTGCTTAAATGAATTCAAAGTTATTTATCAAACAGAAAGCAAATCACCAAGATCGATGGTTATAATTCTCGCAAAATTGATTTAACAGCCGGTGTCTCGCAAGGTAGCCATTTAGGCCCATTGCTTTTTCTTTCTTTTTTTTTTAATGATGTTCGTGTAATTTTTAAGTTTTGCAACGTTTTATCTTTCGCGGACGGTTTTAAATTATATTCTCGTATAAGTATTATAACAGACTATCCGGTTTCAGTCTGAGTTGAAGATCTCGGGGTCATATTTGACAACCAATTAAAACTTTCTTCTTCTGATTATGATTACACTATAGCAAAATCGAACTCAATATAAAGTTTTCAAAAGCGAAATCGCAAGGACTTTCGAGATGTATGTACCCTTAAAACCATTTACTTGTCGTAATTCAGACAGCGGTTGAAACACACATTAATTATATGTAATTTGCCATATGTAATGCAGGCACTTAGATTAGAAAGGATTCAAAAAAAATTCACAAGGTATGTATTCCGTAAATTATATACGTTTCAGGAATTTCATAGTTACAAAAATTTTTTATATTCAATGGTTTTGAATTAAAAAAATTGGTAGACGATCATCGAAGTCGCGCAACAAAATCCAGTTGCGTAAAGCGATACTGAGAGCATAGATCTCGGTGATGTAAACGTCTTAACCCACTATTGCAGACGAGTTGCAACTGAAATTGAATCTTGACAAGTGTAAACTACATCAATATAATTTGTTATTGGGATCAGTAAACATTAAGTTAGTAGAAAACTCAATTGTAGGTATATAGCTGGTATCGATAATATGTCTGTAGGAGACAATACTTTTTGTCTCGTCAGGGTTTGGAATGCTGCCTGGAATACTTTTATGTTCTGGGGCTGAGATGATTTGGTTACATAGAGCTTTAAGCTCTGTGCGACAGCTCCCAACTCCTTGTGATTTCGTTATGTTGGATGCCAGAACTTTTATACCCGTTATCTATGTAAATGGGAATATTCTTAGTGATAAGCTTAATACTATAGCCGATTCCGTAGCTTTGAATTTGGCCAGGATCGCTGCTTGGAATGCACTGCACGAGTTTGCTAATCGAAGGGTTATTGTTAACCCGATTTCGTCAGAGTAGAACCCAGAGAGAAATAGATGCCTATTTCATTATTAAATACCACATTATTGACAACCATTGGCCTTACTTGGTATTCTAAAAGAGTATTTAATAATAATGAATGAAATTGTGATATGGGTGTCAGATACCCCATTATCATATTCTTTTGATTTCAGTATTGTGCTGTGACCAAAGGGCTTTTCGTTGCTGTGTCAATTGTCAGTAGGTCGATTGGTGGGAGGCTTAGAATTGTGTCCAAACCGGCTGTGGGACTGGTGGAGACTTTTTCCACAGGTGGTGTCCGAACTAACTTCGCGAAATTACTGTTTACTGTCGAGGATGGTTTATACTTTTAGGAGTAACTATCGACCTTTTTTTTTATTTCTTTGAATAAAAGTTTTGTGGATTTTGGCTGGGATTGAACGAACAACCTTCCACTCAACAGGCTTTTTTTTTTTTAAATTAATTTTCATTAATATTTAACTTAAAAACTTAACAACTACTTAACTAACTTACTGCCCCAAAGCAGGCACTATAAATTACCCAATAACAACTTAATTCTAGTGATTTTCGACCTATTATTTAGTTTGACAGTTAAAAAGGTATCTTTATTTTTTAACCAAGAAACACTTTAGAAAAATCGGTGTATAATGTTTTTTTTATTAAATTACACACTAATTAAAACTATTTAAACTACTTTAAATAACTGCAAAGCTAGAACTGCCAAAGCAAGCAATTTATTCTTAATTTTTGGTATGTTTTTGTGATCTTTTTTTGTGGGCAATAACCAATGGTTACCCTCACCTCAAGCCTTAAATTATATAAGCGGGCCATACAATAAATAGGTCAACTAACTTTAACTTGCTTAACCACCACAACAGGGTCTCCTGTTGCCATCTACTCTGACGTTCCGAATCGGACGTCCCTTGAGCGAAGATGTCTCGGTCATACAGGAGCCGCCTGGCCACAGTTCGTAGGACGTCGTGGTAGATTATGGGAAACGCCGACCTATTCTGTATTAGCCGCAGCCCTCGACTATCCAAATAAAGGAAAGCTTCAGGCCGCGTGAAATCGAATGACTTTCAAAATATTCATCATTGGGGTAGAAGGGCTCAAAGATGAGGCTGCTCGAGGCCATAGTTCTTGCCGCGTGAAATCGAATGAGTTTCACCAGAAAATTGTCTGTTCTGTTTAAGTTGGCCCGTTGTATAGGACCTGGTTGGAATAATATTTTGTGTAGTCAGATACTATTGTTCTGTGAAGTCTACGGTAGCTTCTCAAACACCCACATCTTTTCCATTTGAGATGGGGCAACTTTAAACCACACCGGGCACCCATACCAAGCATCGACCTGTGAGGGCCATGTAGCAATCACCTTCCGCTGCTGTCAAGACGACTATAATAAACCATATTTTTGTCAGGGCAAATGCTCCCCTAGCTCCCGCCAGAGCAGCATCTACATGTCTCCCGAAATATAGATACTGTTCCAACCAGATGCCAAGGTACTTAGCTACATTTTTACATGTCAGTGCCTGTCCGTTTGGTTCAACGATCACCAGCTTGCGCTCATTCATTATCGTATCCCTAGAGACCCTAAACAACGGTGTCCTAAACAGGTTAGTTTCCGATTTCTGAAAGCTCGCAAAAGAGTTCGAATGACCTCGAGAGTTGGGGCTGTTCTGTACCTGATAAGACCGTCCGCATACGCAATTGCCTGCGTAAGATTACCTAAGATATCATTGGTGTAAATGCTGAAGAGAATTGCCAAGTTTGACGCTACCTATACGAAAAGTTCTGTGGTAGAAGTTACATTGCCACCTTTGACAACAAACGTTCTACCAGTCGACATGTTATGATACATATATAGCAGTGGTTTACGAATGCCAAGTCTGGTCGACGGATGACGTCGCTTCTTCGCGGAGCTCAAAAAAATGACTGCGGAATGCATTTCCACTACACCGCGGCTACCCACGGTGACACCAGCTGACTTTGACATTGTAGACCCTCCCATAGTCGGTGCCACAAACTCTGTGACATATCTATTGTTAGTGAAGAGGACTTATTTGGTTTTCTTCGGACTAACAACCAGCCCGCATTGTTCTGACCATTTACTGAGTATGTTTAGGCTTATTTACCAGATTGCGCTTACGACATGTCATAAGAACCACATCGTCTGCATTAGCCATTGTTTCTTCTGCAGTGATTTTTAGTCTCCTCAAAGTTTCGTTGACTACCAGTAGCCAAACAACTGGAGATAACCCTTGTGGAGTACCTCTTGATGTTGTTATTCTTTTGGTACAATCACCCATTGTGGATGAAATAATACGTTTTTTTAAGCATGATCCAGTTACATATGGCTTCATTTTAAGGTCATTGAAAGCTCCTTCTTTATCTAGGGGTATATAAGTTTTGATACCTAGTTTTTAACATAGAGAAGTAATGTTTCTAATTATACCTCAAAGTATATGGATCGACTCAGAATCGATAGCTGAGTCGATTGGCCATATCCGTCCGTCCTTCCGTCCGCACGTCACCAGTTTCTACCCTTAAAACCGTTAGAGATTTTTAAAAAGTGTATGAACAACATATCTAGATAATCGTACTGTCTATATTTCGTCTTTTGCCACGCCCACTTTTTTGGGGGCGTTTTCAGTAAAAAAACATTTTTCGTTAAAATTTTAAACACATCCAATGATACCACCAGTTTTTGGGCCTTAAATTTTGAGCTAGAATGATCATGATGATAGAATGAAATTTTAAAAAGCGTCTAAACAAAATATATAGACAATCCTAATGTCTATATTTCGTCCATACAAAGTTTTTTGCCACGCCTTATTTTTGGGTGCGTTTTCATGCAAAAACCATTTGTATACCCTATGCCATACCATATGCAGGAGAAAAACGTGTTTTGTGTCAAACCATACAAGATTTTGAACAATATAATGCAACAATGTTAATTTTAATATTTCTTTGCCAAAAATCCAACATTTTAGGGATATTAATTTTAAGGATGGGACGGGGTAGGGTATAAAACCATCCACATAGTGGATCGTAGCCTTCTCATATGTTCTATTATTAAATTTACCTCATGCAGAGCAGTTTCTACCAGTTTGGCTTTGATATAGGCATGCTGGTTGGGGGATAGATAGCCTGGATTCAAGTTACTATGTAATTCAATATCTAGTAGTCTTTGCAGTGTTCTTAATAGAAATGATGATAGGCTAATGGCTACGCTTACACCATGAACTTGACTATATTTGGTCGAAGACCAAATATTTTAGTCTTACCTTCCTGTTTACACCGTACTGTACCAATTCTTACGTTTACAACGTGGACAAAACACAACTAAAGTGAAAGTATAAAACTCACTTAAATTTATGGTGACATCTATGCCCATGGTAGATTAACCAGTTAGATTTATTATGGTCCAGTTTTAGTAAACAAGTGAACTGACCTATTAAATTAAGTCCTTGTTCGATGTGTTTATACCGATGGGACTTACACTAAATTGCTACGTAGCCAATGGCGGCATAATTAATTCAGCACTCCTTTGTATCATCATCGGGTTCATCCTGTCGGGGCCTACTGTTGGTAACGGGTCAAAGGCGTTAATCGCCTCTATTGTATTTTCCTTGCATATAAAATTGTCTTTAAATGGAGTTGTCTCCACCTGTTCAGTTTATTTGAGGTGTCAACATACGATACTCTGTTTTAATTAGGAAAGTGATCATTAAGAAGCAGATCTAGAGTCTCGGCGCTGGATTCTGTCCATTTATCATCTGATACTTAGAAACCGATCTGAGAATTCGTCGCTGCTGAATTGGGGTAAAAAAATAAGTTAGTGTTTGGCCATTGCTCCTCGCCAGCGGTGACCACATAATGATTTCCGAAACGAGCTTTCTTTCTGGGCAGCAGACGGTTTGTTAGGATGTGCTGGCCAAGCTATAGAACCTGCCATTGTCGCTGTTATTGCCTCGGCAACTGTGGGTACTCCCATAGGTGCTTTGGATTCCCATAGGTGCCTTAGATACACTACATCTAGAACGACCGATTTCGACGGACGGCATACTACAACTACGTTGCTATTCGGTTTCCAATTGGTGTTACCCGCCACTCCAGTTGACCTTCCCGAAGGTAATCCCAATGATGATATGGGATAGCACTCTAGAGTGCCGGTCTTACTTTTATGTTTCCATCCTTTGTTTTTACTGGTTTCCAGTTAGTGTCGCGCGCAATTCCAGCTGATGCTACTTCAACATATGTGGCTAGTCCCGACAGAGTTTCAGGGTTACCATCTAGAGCGGTCTTACCTCATGGTTACCGGTACTATTATTATACCCTATCCCATAGGGGTATATTAGTTTTGGTACATAGTTTGTATCATAGTGAAATAATTTAGCTAGGTATACCTCAATGTATATGGATCGAATCAGAATCGCTAGCTGTGTTGATTAAGCCATGTCTGTCTGTCCGTCCGTCTGTAGGTAACCGGCTTTCGATCCTTAAATTTTGAGCTAGGATAATCAAATTGGGTACATGTGATCCTTGTACGCACTTTTCGAACAGGTGTACACATTTTTGAAATCCGCCACTGCCACTCCCGCTTCTTTGAAAAATCTAATTTTAGGCCAAACCGTTCAAAAATTTAAAAAGTGTCTGAACAATATACATAGACAATCCTTATGTCTATATTTCGTCTATACAAAGTTTTTGCCACGCCCACTTTTTGAGGGCATTGTCAGTAAAAAAACGATTTTTGGTAAAATTTTAAACATACTGAGAAAAAACATGAGAAGGCTACAATCCACTGTGCGGATCGTCGTAATCCAGCCCCCATCCCTAAAATAAATATCCCAAAAATGTCACAACATTTATTTTGCCTGGTTATGCTGTGAAGTAGTGTAAATAAATGGTTATTGTATGAAAACGCTTCTAAAAAGTGGGCATGGGTTAAAACAATATGTAATATGTTAGAAGAAATGTTTATATTATCATAGCCAATAATTTTGCATCAAAATGATTTTCCAAATGTTTAAAATTTGATTGAAAACGCCAGTTAATGGCGCGCCAAACGCCAGTTGTTGGCGCGCCTACTTTTTGAGGGCGACCTTATATGAACAAAATATAGATATTCATGTTAAATACAGAATTGCTTGTTGCTTGACAAAAAATAACGTTTTTGTTCAAAGTGGGCGTGGCAGTGGACGGATTTTGAAATTTTTTACAGTTGTTCGAACAGCACGTACAAGAATCACATTAACCAAATTTCATTATCCTAGCCCAAATGTAAGGCCCTAAAACCGGTTACCTACAGACGGACGGACAGACAGACGGACATGGCTAAATCGACTCAGCTAGCGATTCTGAGTCGATCCATATACTTTAAGGTATACCTAGCTTAATAATTTATCTATATTACCAATTATGTATCAAAACTAATACACCCCTATTCGATAGGGTATGAAAATTTGATGCAAAATAAATGGCTTTGGTAACAAAAACATTTCTTCCATATATCATTTTTACTACAAAAACCATTTGTATACCCTACGACATATCAAAGCAGCAGAAAAACGTTGTTTTTTCTCGGTATAGTTTGACGTTGAGAAGTTTGACGTTGAGAAGTTTGACGTTGAGGAGTTTGACGCCCCCTTCCCTCAAATCCGCCCGAAGCTTGCAAACTTTGTAAGTTTATGTGCAGATGCCAATCTAACTCTTACTCGCGAATGGTTAACACGATTTCGTGCTCTTGAGATGGAGCTGCGATTGTATTTTTAAAGTTCAGCTTTACCTTGTGATGGCCGAAATGATTGATGCATAACGATCCTCTCTCAAGAGCCAAACCGTCACGTCAAGGCAACAAACCGGGGGAGCGTCAACAAAGAAATCAGTCCTTCCCGAGGTTCCTGGGTTGCATCCTATGATGATTTCTTGAATCACAAACCACATCTTGGTTTGTGATTCAATTTAACTACCCACTGACGGAAATTTATTAGATACCTCTCGTGCACGGGGCCATCAGAATCCACTACCAATTCTGTTCAAGGCGCCTAACTTTCCCTTGAGATTCCTAGATGTGGTCCGAATATGTCGAATCATTTAGTCTATTCGCGTTGTCCATCCCAACCTGGCATCAGCTAGGTGAAAATTCAAGGTTTCATTTAATTGCATTGTCAACCATTTGACCACCAACTTTTAATAGACTGATAAAATAATTCTTCCCTTCATCTGGCTTGAATCTTGTTCCCCGCAGTGTGGATTTTTTAGCGCCTTGATATGTGCCACGTGTCGGAGTTGTTAGACATGATCCATGTGAATTTCTTGTATTTTCAAAAGTTCGCATTATCTATCAATTTTTTTTTCTCAATTTAATTTGTACGTGTAGTACAGGAATACGCTATTATTTGGTACTTATTTATTTAACAGATTTCTATCATTTTTTATCTTAGGGGGTTTCTCGTGAATGCATTGGAGCAATTTAAGATGGCTGCAGGAAATTTCTATATCAATGATAAATCGACAGGATCAGTTGTAGGACAACAACCATTTGGCGGAGGCCGTATGTCTGGTATGTTAACATTTTTAAGTATTGCACAAAGTGGAAGTTGAACATGTATTGTTGTTTTAGGTACAAACGACAAAGCAGGTGGCCCACACTACATTCTGCGATGGACTTCTCCCCAATCGATCAAGGAGACCTTTGTCCCGCTGCGTGATATTGATTATCCCTACATGAGAGAATAAAGTGTATATTATTGCTACTTGGAATATCCGTAATATTTAGATATAATAAATTAATTAAAAATGTAAACAAAACTTAGGGCTAAGTTATACACCATGGCTTAAAATCTGTTTTGTTTCTTTAAATTATTTTGAACACATATATGTATGTAGTTTTTCTATAGCATACTCACTGTCTTTTTTTTTAAATAAAAACAAAATTGCATTTTGAAGGCTTCAATGACAAATTGATATAGATTTAGACTGATGAATAAATATAAAATATGTTAACTTGCAGTTAAAAGAAAACAAAACAGTATATAAACTAATGTGGACCTAAGTTCGGTTGTATTATAGAAAAATGATAATAACGTATTTCCTTATTTGACGTAAAGGGAATACACATATTTACTAAAATCTCATTAACTCGAATCGTATAAATATTTAAAAAAATTGTTATTAAAAATCATGTTTTCCTTGCGTAGGCATAGGGACCTTTTAAGTTGAATTGTATCCTTTGTTATATATTTTTCAGATTCCAATTAAAACATTTTGTGTTATTATTATTAAGATGTCAAAGATCAAAATAAAACAAAACACTTGACAATATTTATGATTATATTGATGTAAGTAATCAAAAATTAATGAATATTCATAAAGTCATGTTCACATTGCATCGATGTTTGTTGAATTTATTGTACACACCTCAAATGAATGTAAACGAATCAAATTTGAAAAAAAAATCTCTTAGACAGAATTCTAAACACAAGAAGTTAATGTTGCAACTAGCTAAATGTTAACGATTTGTCTCCTTGCCAGAACGCATTTTCAATTTATTGCTTGACATTTTATATTTTCTTTTGTTGGCATGACATTGAATAGTGATTTGAGAATTCCAATTTAATATGTATGTAAACAGTTATGAAAATATATTTCGATTGAAAAAAAAAACAATAGAAAATAAGTTTGTTTTATGCAATAAACTTGTTTCAGGGGAACATAGATGCTAAAGCAGCTTTGGTATTGATGGCAAATACTCTTGTGGTGGCTGTAAGACAGAGTCGCACGTAACTTGCTCTTGCAGTGTCAGGTATCCTTACAATCAAACACCAAGCATCTTCGAAATTTACGATTTTCATCGTTTGGGCAATTTATGTTAAACCTTTATGGCAACCTTGAATTCATTGAGGATATTTATGTTAAAACTTAAATGTTACACATGTAAGTGTAAAGAACCCTACAAAGGCTTGTTTCGGTTTACTGTTGGATTTGTGTTGTGTGCGAGGTTAGATGTATGTGTAAATATACCATAGAGTGTACGGATCGAGAAACGCTATCTGAGTCGGTTTAGCCATGTCTGACCGTCCGGCACTTAAATGTTGAAACTTGGTGCACGTACTTTTTTTTGCTACCAGCAAGAGAAAAACTCCACATCGCTAGCCAAGTCGAACTAATTAAGTTTGCCTGTCTGCACGTCTCTGTGTTACTGATTTTTGCGCCTTAAAATTTGAAATTTGTTAGAAAGATGAAATTTGGTATATAGACTATCTGTTACATGAAGCACATCAAGTATAAAATATTTTAAAATCCGTTCACAGATAAGTCCACTTCTCAGTAAAGCGTTGTCAAACAGTTAAGACATTTTAAAAAGTGTCCGAATTACATATTTAGACAATCTCAATATCAATATTTTGACCAGCTAAAAACTGTCTACGGTACAATTAAAAAAAATTAAAAGCTTTTTGGTGAAATTATTTTGAAAATACTACCAAAGACAACTACATAGAGTGCGCATCTCAGACAACCAAAATTGTATATGTGGGGTACAAGTATTGATACCCCAGTGTTCACATGACTAGCTCAGCATCAAATATAGCATAGCCGACGCTTTTGGTCTAGGAAATTTCCCCTTCGCACTTATTTCGCAGCTGAAACGGCTACAAAATGTTTAGCTGTGATGCATATAAATGTAGTTCGCTGTCAAACAATTGATAAACTACTTCATAAAATCCGAAACATTCGTTCACAATGTTTTTTTTTTAATATATTTACTTAAACAAAATTATTCCTACTCTACTGTCATTTGCCATAATTCACTCCAATTAAGTTTGTACCCTTCCACATTTTGTGTACATTAAATTTAAGGATGGGATGGGATAGGGTATTCAGCGATACCCAAAGCGGATTGAAAGCTTTTCATATGTTGCTTGTTCAAATCATAACAAATTTTGAAAAAGTGTCTGAGCTAGATACTTAGAATATATCATTGTATATATGTATATTAAAATTAAAATGAAGTTTTTAGCCACGCCCACTTTTTGTGGGTATTTTTGAATAAAGCGATTTTCGGCGAAGGTTTAGTAAAATTTTTAAAAGTTTTGATGCAACAATTTCGATAATAATGTATGATGCATATCGTCCATTAAACATTTACACTCATGCCAGCCATAGCATATGCGATAGAAAACTTTGTTTAGACGAAAGATAAGTATTGTGATATTTTGTGAATATGCCACTCCCACGTTTTGGTGGTGTTCAATTTAAGGATGGTATTCATACCATATCCCATACGGGTATATTAGCTTTGATACATGGCTTGTAACATAGACAAATAATTTAGCTAGTTTTCTTTATATTTTGCACGCCCTCAAGGGGTTAAGCCCGGGTTGAAATCGTTGTCCATATAAGTAAATTTAGCCCCGATTTCCAAGGTGGTACTGCGGTGCACCGCATTCCGTTTTGTATGTTCCCCCACGATTGGAAAATGGAGAATTATTAAATTCACTTCAACCCTTGATGTACCTACAAAAACAAAAAAATTTACCGGTACCAATAAATTATAATAATAAATCAATTTTTACCTCCGCGATGTGCACTTTTAACTTTTTCGGTTATTCGATAGATTATCTTTTTTTTTTGCTCTTGCTTAGCTGTTATCACAATGAAGGGAATATCAACTCGATCAACTCTTTTGTTTGGCCAAAAATAACGTTTTTCTAAAAAGTGGGCGTGGAAATGGGCAGATTTATACACTTGTTCTAACAGCACGTACAAGGATCAAATGGACAAATTTCATTGTCCTATCCCGAAATTTGAGGCCCAATAACCGGTTACCTACAGACGGGCGGACGGACAGACAGAGAGACAGACATGGCTTCTTCGACTCAGCTAGCGATTCTGAGTCGATCAATATGCTTTAAGGTATACCTAGCTTAATTATTTCCCTATGCTAAAAACTATTTAGAATTGAATTCTATAAATTTAGCTCGTTCATGTTAAATTAATTCCGCTGTAACAAATAATATGGCAAAAACCAATTTTTTGCACTCGAGAGTTATTTGAATAATAGTAATTTGGATATATTTTTAATATCGTCCAAAATGGAAGATAATTGTTTGAAAGCATTGTTAAGCATTCTTCGTAGTAGAAGAGGTAATCTCGCATAATCAACATGGTTGTATTTGTGGTAGATCGTGTGCTAAAAATTTAACTTTGCTAACTAATGATTTAACCGCTTAGAGTAATGATTACAAATTGATGTACTCTACACTGACTTTACAAAATCCTTTGATAGAGTGCACACACTGGCAAAACTAAAAACTTTGCTTAAATGAATTCAAAGTTATTTATCAAACAGAAAGCAAATCACCAAGATCGATGGTTATAATTCTCGCAAAATTGATTTAACAGCCGGTGTCTCGCAAGGTAGCCATTTAGGCCCATTGCTCTTTCTTTCTTTTTTTTAATGATATTCGTGTAATTTTTAAGTTTTGCAACGTTTTATCTTTCGCGGACGGTTTTAAATTATATTCTCGTATAAGTATTATAACAGACTATCCGGTTTCAGTCTCAGTTGAAGATCTCGGGGTCATATTTGACAACCAATTAAAACTTTCTTCTTCTGATTATGATTACACTATAGCAAAATCGAACTCAATATAAAGTTTTCAAAAGCGAAATCGCAAGGACTTTCGAGATGTATGTACCCTTAAAACCATTTACTTGTCGTAATTCAGACAGCGGTTGAAACACACATTAATTATATGTAATTTGCCATATGTAATGCAGGCACTTAGATTAGAAAGGATTCAAAAAAAATTCACAAGGTATGTATTCCGTAAATTATATACGTTTCAAGAATTTCATAGTTACAAAAATTTTTTATATTCAATGGTTTTGAATTTAAAAAATTGGTAGACGATCATCGAAGTCGCGCAACAAAATCCAGTTGCGTAAAGCGATACTGAGAGCATAGATCTCGGTGATGTAAACGTCTTAACCCACTATTGCAGACGAGTTGCAACTGAAATTGAATCTTGACAAGTGTAAACTACATCAATATAATTTGTTATTGGGATCAGTAAACATTAAGTTAGTAGAAAACTCAATTGTAGGTATATAGCTGGTATCGATAATATGTCTGTAGGAGACAATACTTTTTGTCTCGTCAGGGTTTGGAATGCTGCCTGGAATACTTTTATGTTCTGGGGCTGAGATGATTTGGTTACATAGAGCTTTAAGCTCTGTGCGACAGCTCCCAACTCCTTGTGATTTCGTTATGTTGGATGCCAGAACTTTTATACCCGCTATCTATGTAAATGGGAATATTCTTAGTGATAAGCTTAATACTCTAGCCGATTCCGTAGATTTGAATAGGCCAGGATCGCTGCTTGGAATGCACTGCACGAGTTTGCTAATCGAAGGGTTATTGTTAACCCGATTTCGTCAGAGTAGAACCCAGAGAGAAATAGATGTCTATTTCATTATTAAATACCACATTATTGACAACCATTGGCCTTACTTGGTATTCTAAAAGAGTATTTAATAATAATGAATGAAATTGTGATATGGGTGTCAGATACCCCATTATCATATTCTTTTGATTTCAGTATTGTGCTGTGACCAAAGGGCTTTTCGTTGCTGTGTCAATTGTCAGTAGGTCGATTGGTGGGAGGCTTAGAATTGTGTCCAAACCTGCTGTGGGACTGGTGGAGACTTTTTCCACAGGTGGTGTCCGAACTAACTTCGCGAAATTACTGTTTACTGTCGAGGATGGTTTATACTTTTAGGAGTAACTATCGACCTTTTTTTTTTATTTCTTTGAATAAAAGTTTTGTGGATTTTGGCTGGGATTGAACGAACAACCTTCCACTCAACAGGCATTTTTTTTTTAATTAATTTTCATTAATATTTAACTTAAAAACTTAACAACTACTTAACTAACTTACTGCCCCAAAGCAGGCACTATAAATTACCCAATAACAACTTAATTCTAGTGATTTTCGACCTATTATTTAGTTTGACAATTTAAAAAGTATCTTTATTTTTTAACCAAGAAACACTTTAGAAAAATCTTTGTATAATGTTTTTTTTCTTAAATTACACACTAATTAAAACTATTTAAACTACTTAAAATAACTGCAAAGATAGAATAGCCACAGCAAGCAATTTATTATATTTTTTTTTTGTTTTTTTTTTGTGATATTTTTTTATGGGCCATCACCAAATGTAACCCTCACCTCAAACCTTAAACTATGTATGCCGGCCCATCCTTAAGCGAAAAATGTGGGCCTTATGGCGATGAAATATAGAAAATTTCATCATCACAACACATTGTTCAGACAGTTTATCAAAATCTTGTATATTTCGACCAAAAAGAACGTTTTTTGACTGGTTATGCTACGAAGTAGCATATACAAATTGTTTTTGTATGAAAACGCCTCTTAATGGGCGTTTCAAAAACCATATATGGAAAAAAATATAGATAATAGGTAACATAACTACATATGTTTCTCTAACATCTTTTTAAATTCCCTTTTGTTTGGCCAAAAATAACGTTTTTCTAAAAATTGGGCGTGGAAATGGGCGGATTTATACACTTGTTCTAACAGCACGTACAAAGATCAAATTTGAGGCCCAATAACCGGTTACCTACAGACGGGCGGACGGACAGACAGAGAGACAGACATGGCTTATTCGACTCAGCTAGCGATTCTGAGTCGATCAATATGCTTTAAGGTATACCTAGCTTAATTATTTCATTATGCTACAAACTATTTAGAATTGAATTCTATAAATTTAGCTCGTTCATGTTAAATTAATTCCGGTGTAACAAATAATATGGCAAAACCCAATTTTGTTTTACTCCAAAATGGAAGATAATTGTTTGAAAGCATTGTTAAGCATTCTTCGTAGTAGAAGAGGTAATCTCGCATAATCAACATGGTTGTATTTGTGGTAGATCCTGTGCTACCAATTTATCTTTGCTAACTAATGATGTATTTAACCGCTTAGAGTAATGATTACAAATTGATGTACTCTACACTGACTTTACAAAATCCTTTGATAGAGTGCACACACTGGCAAAACTAAAAACTTTGCTTAAATGAATTCAAAGTTATTTATCAAACAGAAATAAAATAACCAAGATCGATGGTTATAATTCTCGCAAAATTGATTTAACAGCCGGTGTCTCGCAAGGTAGCCATTTAGGCCCATTGCTTTTTCTTTCTTTTTTTTATAATATTCGTGTAATTTTTAAGTTTTGCAACGTTTTATCTTTCGCGGACGGTTTTAAATTATATTCTCGTATAAGTATTATAACAGACTATTAGGTTTCAGTCTGAGTTGAAGATCTCGGGGTCATATTTGACAACCAATTAAAATTTTCTTCTTCTGATTATGATTACACTATAGCAAAATCGAACTCAATATAAGGTTTTCAAAAGCGAAATCGCAAGGACTTTCGAGATGTATGTACCCTTAAAACCATTAACTTGTCGTAATTCAGACAGCGGTTGAACACACATTAATTATATGTAATTTGCCATATGTAATGCAGGCACTTAGATAAGAAAGGATTAAAAAAAAATTCACAAGGTATGCATTCCGTAAATTATATACGTTTCAAGAATTTCATAGTTACAAAAATTGTTTATATTCAATGGTTTTGAATTAAAAAAATCGGTAGACTATCATCGAAGTCGCGCAACAAAAGCCAGTTGCCTAAAGCGATACTGAGAGCATAGATCTCGGTGATGTAAACGTCGTAACCCACTATTGCAGACGAGTTGCAACTGAAATTGAATCTTGACAAGTGTAAACTACATCAATATAATTTGTTATTGGGATCAGTAAACATTTAGTTAGTAGAAAACTCAATTGTAGGTATATAGCTGGTATCGTCAGGGTTTGGAATGCTGCCTGGAATACTTTTATGTTCTGGCGCTGAGATAATTTGGTTACATAGAGCTTTAAGCTCTGTGCGACAGCGCCCAACTCCTTGTGATTTCGTTATGTTGGATGTCATAACTTTTATTCCCGCTATCTATGTAAATGGGAATATTCTTAGTGATAAGCTTAATACTCTAGCCGATTCCGTAGCTTTGAATAGGCCAGGATCGCTGCTTGGAGTGCACTGCACGAGTTTGCTAATCGAAGGGTTGTTGTTAACCCGATTTCGTCAGAGTAGAACCCAGAGAGAAATAGATGTCTATTTCATTATTAAATAAAACATTATTGACAACCATTGGCCTTACTTGGTATTCTAAAAGAGTATTTAATAATAATGAATGAAATTGTGATATGGGTGTCAGATACCCCATTATCATATTCTTTTGATTTCAGTATTGTGCCGTGACCAAAGGGTGCTGCGCTTTTCGTTGCTGTGTCAATTGTCAGAAGGTCGATTGGTGGGAGGCTTAGAATTGTGTCCAAACCTGCTGTGGGACTGGTGGAGACTTTTTCCACAGGTGGTGTCCGAACTAACTTCGCGAAATTACTGTTTACTGTCGAGGATGGTTCATACTTTTAGGAGTAACTATCGACCTTTTTTTATTTCTTTAAATAAAAGTTTCGTGGATTTTGGCAGGTATTGTATTGAATTAAAACAAAATAAACACGGATACTTTTCGATATTTTATTATTGTAAATTAAGAAGACACGTCCACACTCTTTTATATCTGTTACCATACTGAGGGTATGTCTACCACATAGGGAATGATGTGGTGAGTTTTTGATATAACTCAACAGTCCCCCTCAAAAACGAATCTCAAAATTCAATTTTACATTTTAAAATTAATATTTAAAATAATATTTAAAAAAAATAAATTAATTGAAATTAAAATACTGTTGTTAATAATTCACTTTTAAAATTAATATTTAAAAATAATATTTAAATAATAATAATATTTAAGATTAATATATTAATAATATAAAAACTAAATTAATTCATCATAAAATACTGTTTTTCATAATTCACTTAAGTGTGAATAGGTATTCAAATTAATAATTATGATTAATTATAATATTGCATAAAATTCAATTAAAATATATTGTTTATAAAATTCATATTTTACTTTTTTTTTCTTCTTTCTTTATTTTCAATAATACACATTTTTCATTTTCCTTTATTTTTTTTTTTAAATGTCTTCTCAATAATATCTTGGAAATTACATAAAAGTCCAACATTTGTTGCAATGGATAAGGGAAAACCCAGAAAACCTTATCAAACTTTTGTATATTTTACATCAACTTAAAGTTAAAAATATATACATTATGATTCATTATTAAAGTTTGAAAACTTTTAATTCTTAAAACCAATTCTATTTCGCAGCTCCAGAAATTTGATTGGTGGCAACGGCTTGGTCAGAATATCTGCTAATTGTTCACCTGTAGGAATATATTTTAACTTTATAATATTTTTCTCAATTTGTTCTCAAGAGAAATGATATTTTATATCAATATGTTTCGATCTTTTGTGGTTAGTTGGATTATTAGCTATACTTATACACCCGTTATTATCTTCGTAAATTACTATAGGTTCTAATATGTCAATGTTTATACTAGTCGCTAATGATCTCAACCACAAAGCTTCCCTTACAGCTTCAAAAAGTGCCATGTATTCGGCTTCTGTGGAGGATACTGCTATGGATAACTGTCTTTTAGTACTCCAGCAAATAGTACTTTGTTCGAATAATTTAAATAAAAAACCTGTTGTACTCTTTCTATCCTGCTCGACATTACCTCCCCAATCAGAATCAACATAACCACTTAAGATATCACTATAACTACCTCGACTATAGGTCAATTTAATACCAATTGATCCTTTTAGATATCGTAATACTCTTTTTAAGCATTGCCAGAGTTCCATATTATTCTTATTTAAGTATATACTTAATATGTTAACAGCTGTACTTAAATCAGGTCGCGTACATATCATTATGTACATCAAACATCCAACAAGATTTCGGCAAGGAGAATCATGTTTTTCATCAGAATTTAGAGCTTTGTAATCTAATTTATTTTCAAGTGGTGTGCTTACAGTTTTACAGTCCTACATATTAAATTTATTTAACACTGGTTTTATATATGCACTTTGATCCAATGATATTCCATTATTATTTCTGTCTATTCGAATTCCTAAAAACAATTTAATATCCTTTAAATCCACCATTTGAAATTTATCCATCAAATAATTTTTAAATTTAGTCATTGTTTCATTATTAGCTGTAGCAATTAAAAGGTCATCTACATAGAGTACTACAAAAATATTCTTAGAAATGTGTCCTCTATCTAAAATATAAATACAACGGTCTACAGATGAGTTCTTAAAACCTTTTTCCTTAAGGGCCTCTTCAAACATCTGAAACCAACACCTTGCAGATTGTTTTAAGCCATATAACGATTTATTTAGTCTACAGACTTGATTGCTACCACTTGCAACTGCCTCAGGAACTTTCATATATATTTCCCCTTTTAAAATACCATTTAGAAAAGCTGATTTTATGTCCATATGATGAACTAATAATTTAAATTGATTTGAAAAAGCTAAAATGAATCTAAAACTTGAAATTCTTGCAACTGGTGCAAAAGTTTCATTATAATCTACTAAATATTCTTGACTGAAACCGCGGGCTACAAGACGAGCTTTATATATTTTTATTTTTTTTATTTAGTTATTAGGATATTAATGTACAATTTAAAATTGTTACAAAATATATTTGATAAGAGCAAAACTAGCAGCAAAGGCTTTCGGCTCTTGGTATTAATGATAGTTATATCTTAATTTTTAGTTGTTCTAAAATATCTTTTATCTTAACAACATTGCTTTTATTTTGTTCTCTGAGTAGGTCCAATAGATTTTGATTTGAACTATAGTTGTTTAGGTGTGAGTGATGTGATAATAGGAAACATGGATTAAGTAGATGCGTTACCGTTATCGGCGCGAAACAATTGGGGCAGGCTGGGGGTGATTCCTTTTTAAGCAGGTGCTGATGGGTATATGCAGTGTGACCAGGGCGCAGTCGGATAAACCTCTTTACGTCACTTTTGGGGATATCTGTTGGGAAATTTGGCTGGACTCTGGTTGGGTTGACTGTTTTATAGTGGTGTGCATAATGTTCCCATTCAAGTAGCTGTTTGTTCTGGCTTTCCTGGTGTATGTGTCTCTTTAGGTCTAAACGTGAGAAGGTGTAGTATGTGAAGGTGGGAGCCTGAAGCACGGAGTTTGCGGCAACATCTGCGAACTCGTTGCCTTTTATTCCAACGTGACCTGGTGTCCACATTAGTTTTATCTTTAATCTCAATTTATTTAAGATGTCTCTTATTTTGGTTATGACATGTGTGTCATTATGAGGATTAACGATGCATTGCAATACAGATAGACTATCAGAGCAGATGACCCATTTGCCGGGTATTTGAGAAGTTTTCTTTGCTGCTTCTAGTATAGCCAGTGCTTCAGTGGTGTAAATGGATGCAATATTTGGAAGACTCCTTGCATGATTGTAGAGCCATCTTGGTTTACAACTGCAAAATCTGTGTTTGTATCTGTTTTGGTAAACGATATTTTGTTAGGGTGTGTGATTTGTTGTTGTATGATGGTTTGGATTAATTGTTTGTGTAATTAAAGAAATATGTTAAATGTATGAATAAATGTTTAATGTAATGTATTGAATGTTAAGTGTATAATGTAGTGTGTTTAATATATCTGTTATCTGTTTGTTACCAACGTCTTTACTGCTTGAGGATCCAAATAAGAAGAAGGAAAAAATGTCTTGTGGTAATCTAACGCGGTTACAAAATTGACTCAAACGGAAAAATTAAAGAAAACAAAAAAAGAGAGAATTACAGTAAATATTTAACAGAACAATTGGTTAATTGAGTGACAATAAATAGGGTAAATGACTAACGTTCAATAATGGAAACTAATAAAAAACTTAAACAGAGACGCTTTACAAAGTAAGAAAACATTTAAAATGCGTTGAATTCTTAACATACAGCCCCCCCTGGAAGACTAGGGCTTTCAGAAGATGGAAGTGGGGCCAGTTTTACGATTGGTCGTATGTATTCTCCAGTTTGGGTGGTTATGGTGGCGACTCTAACACGATTATCTGCGCCTGTATGGATGATTTTAATGCGTCCAAGTATCCATTTTGCTGGTGGGAGATTTGAATCCTTTAGCAGAACCACATCGCCAACTGCCAGGTCCGTCTTTGGATTTTGCCATTTTGGCCGTTGCTGGAGTGATGTTAAATACTCAGCATGCCACCGCTTCCAGAACCCTTGTTTAAGTTTCTGTAAAAGAGACCAATTAATAAATGGACAAACTTTATCAACATATATATCAGGACGAGGAACAGCTGTATATGGTTCACCGATCAAAAAGTGGGCCGGGGTTAAGGCAATAGGGTCCATGTCGGAGGTTGGCCACATAGGCCGTGAGTTTAATAACGCCTCAATCTGAGTCAGCAAAGTGTACATCTCCTCGTACGTCAATCGATGGTCGTTGATAACTCGCTTTAGATGAAATTTCGTGGATTTTACTCCGGCCTCCCACAAACCACCGAAATGAGGGGCAGAAGGCGGAATAAACTTCCATGCAATGCTGTCCTTTGAGAGGTGATCTGCTACAATATCATTGTGCTGCTGACTCAGCAGAAGCTGGAACATTTCGTCGAGATTTCGCTTGGCACCATGGAAATTCGTTCCATTATCACTCCATATCTCTGAAGGTTTGCCCCGACGCGATGCAAAACGATCGAGACCTGCGAGGAATGCGGAAGAAGAAAGATCGCCCACTAGTTCCAAATGAATGGCCTTTGTTGTGAAGCATACGAACAGCGCTATATATGCTTTCACAAACTTTGGGTTCCGCCCCCTGGCCAATCTCAAAGTTATAGGACCGGCGTAGTCCACTCCAACCTTGCGGAATGGACGCGAAAATTGTACACGTTCCGCAGGTAAATTACCCATGAGCTGTTCCGAGTTTGTTTTTCGATACCGAAAGCAGGATACGCATTCTTGTACGACCTTACGAAGGAGAGTGCGGCTACCGATTATAAAATATTCCTGTCGTAGGAGAGCAAACATTTGCGATGCACCCGCGTGTAAATGCCGATAATGAATATGTTCGGCAATAAGTTTTGTGAATCGATTGTTTTTTTCGAGTATGATGGGATGTTTGGTAGAATATCGAACGTTGGATTCTTGGATACGACCACCGACGCGAAGGACTCCGTCAGTATCCAAAAAAGGGTTTAGTGGTGTCAATTTATTTCCTTTTTTGAGCACTTCACCTTTTAAAATCGCGTTTATTTCATTAAGAAAATGTTGAGACTGGTGAAACTTAATTAGTTTTGTCTTTGCTGTAGATAGCTCACTGGTAGTTAACCAGTTCACTTGTCTTAGGGAAGAAGCCACGCGCGAATTATGTATAAAACGATATATAAAAGCAAGTCTGCGAATTAGCTGAATAAAGCGAGAAGAGTCATTAATTAGAACTTCAATAATGTTATTAGTTACCACTTTTGATACTAGCACTTGAGCCGACCGGGTTTTTCGCTCTTCGAAATGTTCGCTTGGGATGTCGGAAACCGAATAGTTCGTATTGGGCCATTGACTTCGTTCTTGGTTTAGCCAAGATGGTCCGAACCACCATAGTTCATTTTGAATTAAATGAGTAGGTAGAATGCCACGGGAGGCGCAGTCAGCAGGGTTTTGTTGCGACCTTACATGATTCCAGGAATTCCTTGGTATAACCGACAAGATCTCAGATGTTCTGTTTGCAACAAATACTGACCACCTCTTTGGCAATGACGAAAGCCAATGAAGCACGATTTTTGAGTCAGTCCATGCGAATACTTGTATTTCTTTATCCTGCAAAGAAATTTTAAGTGTTTTTATCAAGCGTGATAATAGGACTGCTCCACAAAGTTCGAGGCGGGGGAGCGAAACGACCTTAATAGGGGCGACCCTACTTTTACCAGCGACGATTGAACAAGTTACGTTGCCAGACCCGTCGACACTTCTGCAGTATACGACTGCCGCGTAAGCATCAAGGGATGCGTCACAGAACCCGTGAAATTCCAAGTGTTGAGTTGATGTCCACATGGTCCTTGGTATGCTCAGGGATTCCAATGTAGGGAGCTCATCACGAATGGATCGCCAGAGATTCGAGTGTTGTAGAGAGATTTCATCGTCCCATTTGTATTTACTGCGCCAAAGTTCCTGAAAGATGATTTTGACACCTACAATCACTGGACTAAGAAATCCAAGGGGATCGAATATCCTGGAAGACTCTGATAATATCCTACGTTTTGTCAATGGTAAGTTTCCGCTCAAGGTTACCTTATATGAAAACGAGTCCTTTGCTGGTGACCATTGCAGTCCAAGTAGTTTCACAGAGTTGTGGTCTTCAAACTCCTTTGGGGACAGTTCACGCTGGTCTTCGGGTAAGCTGAGTAGCAATGGCCAACAGTTTGTAGTCCACTTCCGAAGATTGAAGCCACCAGATTTTAGCAATGCAATCAGCTCCAGACGAAGTGACGTTAACTCTTCAACAGAGTCTGCACCGGTCATTACATCGTCAACGTAGAAGTCGTTTAACAAAACTTCTGCCGCGCGGGGATACGAGTCCTTTGAATCAAGCGCTAATTGCAAAAGAGTGCGTACAGCTTGAAATGTTGCACAAGCAGTACCATAGGTGACTGTTAAAAGGCGGTAGGTTTTCAAGGGTTGGTCAGTTGATTTTCTCCAAAGGATCCTTTGGAAGTCATTATGTTTCCTCGAAACCAGAATCTGGCGAAACATTTTTTCTATGTCGCCGGAAATGGTATACCGATGGCGCCGAAAACGAAGACAAATGGAAAACAGGTCACGCTGATACGTTTGACCTACTAAGAGGGCCTTGTTCAGAGATTGTCTATTGTCAGTCTCAGCTGATCCATCGAAAACAACACGAACTTTTGTTGTAGAACTGTCACTCTTAATGACCGAATGGTGTGGGAGATAGTAGCATTTACTAGTCGGGAGATCAATTTCACTATAGGGAACTTCTTCCATATGGCCTAATCGCAAATACTCGTCCATAAACCTTGTATATTCGTCTTTCAAGTTGTGATTGGTTTGGAGTCTGCGTTCAATGGATTGAAAACGCTGTAGTGCAATTTTCCTGCTGTTTCCAAAATCGATTGTTTCATTCGATTTGAAAGGAAGTTCGACTATGTACCTGCCGTCAGGTAGCCTAGAGTGAGTTTTGGTGTAGATGTCTTCCGCTTGTTGATCTTCTACAGACAAACTAGGTTCATGTTGAATCTCTTCAAGTCGCCAAAAGCGCTCGAGATCGAATGATTGATTAGGTCCTAGTTGAGTACAGAAAGAATCTACCTTATCACCCTTCGAAAATGTGTTCGTGGCCATATTACCACAAACCACCCAACCGAAAATTGTTGGTATGAGGTCAGGTACTCCTTGCTTTCCAATTATCGCAGAACCGTTGAATATGCTAAATACCTTGTCAGCACCGATGAGTATGTCAATATGTCCTGGTATATTGAATTTGGGATCTGCTAACGTAAACGAGGAGAAATTGGTATTGGTCGTAATGGTAGCTTCAGAAGCAGGTACAAAGGAAGTGAGTTTGGAGACTATGTAGCAGTCAACTTCAATAGAAACAGGTGCAAAACGAGAAGAAAGTTTAATGGTTATGATTCCATTAGTAACACCTGCAGCCGTAGACCCAACACCCATGATAGGAATGCGAGCGTTTTTGCGATTTAGGGCCAAGCGTTGAACTGTCTGTTCGGTTATAAACGAAACCTGGGATCCTGAGTCTAGCAACAACCGAATGTTTTGAGCATTTCCTTGCTTATCAGAAGTCAATACCACAGCAGTAGGCAAAATAGTTTGAATTAATCGATTGGGACACTCCGAAATGCCGTCCCTCGTTACTGATGAGCAAAGCGAAAGGTTTGAATTTGTTGCAGCTAGCGCACTGGCAGATGTTGTGGGGGTGTTAGAGATGTTTGATGAACTTGTCGAAGAGGTGGTGGAATGGTTTGAAGAAGTTGTTGGGATGGTCAAGTTATTTGTAGCGGCATTCCTGATCACCGAATTCGAAGACGAAGGTTGAGTTTGAGAATCCGAATGCACGATTGTATGATGGCGTGAGTTACATGATCTGCATCGGAAATTCGATCGGCACTTATTTGATGAATGGCCTGAACGCAAGCAATTAAAGCATAGCGAATGTTCTTTAACAAAAACCCGACGCGCGTTAACATCGAGTGATAGAAATCTTTCACATTTGGCTAGTATATGATCGGCTTTGCAATTAGGACACTGTTGAGTGGATTCCGCGAAGTGGCTGTGTATCGGTTTTGGAGTTTTATTACGAGACTGATTGGAACGAGAAAGAGAGTGACAAGATTCTAATGCTTCACAACGATTATCTAAGAATGTCAATAATTCTTCTATGGTACAATCGTCCCTGGATCCTACTTCTTCGGCCCAAGCTTGGCGAGTGTCACAGTCTAACTTCTGCAGCAAAAGATAAACTACCCAAGGATCGCGACCTTTGGCCCCCAATGCCTTCAACCCACGAATTGTTTCATCGGCACTGTCGGTAATTTTTCGCAGAGATTGAACACCGTTTGTTGCACTAGGAAGAGAGAGAAATGATTGAATGTGCGCTTGAATTATTAAGCCAGACCGATCATATCTCTTCTCTAACCGTTCCCAAGCATCGATGTAGTTGGGATCCGAAACGGTTATATGGCGAACTAAGTCTGCAGCTGCACCTCGCAAGAACGATTTGAGGTAATGAAATTTCTGCGTAGTGGTCAAATTTGTTTTTGAGTCTATGCAACCGATAAAAAGATCCCTAAAGCAAGGCCATTCTTTGTAATCGCCAGAAAATATTGGGACGGAAAGTGTTGGCAAGCAAATTGAGGCGGATTCTTTTCTTGGTTTATTTAGGGTTTCCAGAAAAGAAGTCTGCTGGCTTACTAATTTGTCAATAGCAGCTTCGTTGACCGCTGAAGTATTCACTTTTGTTGTTGTATTCACCATTGCTCTATCGCGAATTAGCTTGGTTAGACTCGATTGTGCGAAGAAATATTTGGTCTCATATTCACTAAACTCGGGCTCAGGATCAACAAATTCATCTACCTCCGAAAACGCTAAGAGCCTTTCATGGACCAACTCGAATTGTGACCACGATTCTTCTAACTTTCGTAATCGAATCTCCAAAAGTTCTAGTGAAACATTTTCATCAACACTTTCCACGAAAGATACTGTCTTTGATAGGCAACCTTTGATATGACCGCGTTTGGCTTTAATTTCATTCATTTCGAGATTTTATTCCAAACTACGAACGAAAGATTTGTATATATTTCGTAAATAATTGTTTACGCACGACGAGAATGTATTTGGAGATTGTTCACAAATGAAAATTATGCCACGCGTCTTAATTGCCGACAGTATAAATTCGCACAGTATAATTAAAAAGCATGAAATGATAATTTCAACAAAATGCACTGAATCAATTTATTTGGCTACGAAGGACCATTATGTTTTGGTAAACGATATTTTGTTAGGGTGTGTGATTTGTTGTTGTATGATGGTTTGGATTAATTGTTTGTGTAATTAAAGAAATATGTTAAATGTATGAATAAATGTTTAATGTAATGTATTGAATGTTAAGTGTATAATGTAGTGTGTTTAATATATCTGTTATCTGTTTGTTACCAACGTCTTTACTGCTTGAGGATCCAAATAAGAAGAAGGAAAAAATGTCTTGTGGTAATCTAACGCGGTTACAAAATTGACTCAAACGGAAAAATTAAAGAAAACAAAAAAAGAGAGAATTACAGTAAATATTTAACAGAACAATTGGTTAATTGAGTGACAATAAATAGGGTAAATGACTAACGTTCAATAATGGAAACTAATAAAAAACTTAAACAGAGACGCTTTACAAAGTAAGAAAACATTTAAAATGCGTTGAATTCTTAACAGTATCTGTTTTCGAGCCATCTGTGTATATAAAGCTCCAGCCTTTACGTTTTAGGTCCGTAGATATTTCGAGGAATCGTGATTGATATATACCATTACTAGTTGTGTCCTTGCGAAACTCTTGTAATAGGAGAACCACTGAATCTTTATGGATTGCCCATGGTGGTTGTGTCGGTGTGTATTTGGCTATTTTATTGCAAGATAGATTTAGCTTATTACAAGATTCCAGGATAATATGTATTGTGGAAGGAATCCTTCTGACACGTGTGTGGGCAATAGTTTTATTAGCATCCTTATCTATTATCGATCCTGTTTGGAAGTAAAGCTTGACATAGAGTTTTGCGATGATTTCGAGGTAGCGCTCTTCTAATGACGGAAGTCCGGCCTCAGCGAGTAAATTTTTGATCTGTGTGGTTGGGAAAGCGCCTAGGCTTCTCCTTGCTGCTTGGTGATATGTAGGTGCTATTATACTTTTGGTTGTTTTAGGGCAGGAACCGTAGATGGCTAATGCGTAATCCAATTTACTTAAGACGAACAACTTTGAGATATTACAGAGTGAATTAACATGAACATTACTTTTCTTTGATGATAGATACTTAATGATATTGAGCCTTGCTGCTAAAGATTTCTTAAGGTTTGTACAGTGGGGTTTCCAATTATATCTATTATTTATTAATAATATTAAAGGATATCCATTTTCATAATTTTTAATCGTAAATACCCACTTACAATCAATTATATTTTTCTTTTCCGGTTTCGAAACCAATGTCCATGCATTGTTTACCAAAAGAGAATTTAGTTCTGCTTTAATAGCTTCTTCCCAATGAATTCTATCTTCTCTATTTTTAATTTCTTGGTATGAATTTGGAATTTTACAAACAACAGATTTGGCGCACATAATATAATCGTTATATAAAGAAGGTAAATGTTTTATTCTATCACTTTTTCTAAAGTCATTTTCATTAGTTATATTTGAGGGATCATTATTAGATAATGATTCATTTTGAATATCTAACTTTACAAAAGATTTATTAGATTCTTCATCTACTTTGGTTATTTTACAAGGAACCACCTCATCAGTTTGTTTATTCATATCTGATTTACTATCAGATTTATCAGACCTAACTACTGGTTTTGACTCAAATGATTTTAAGACAGATTCACCAGTCTTATTACTAGAGTTTTCTAAACTAACTCCTTTAATTTTTAGTGTAGGTCTAGATTCTAAGAAATGTGTCTCATCGACAATTACATCTCTTACCATTACAAACTTTTCAGTGTCTACGTCCAACACCATATAACCATTTGGCCCATATCCAATCAATATGGCTTTCTAAGATTTTTCTTCGAATTTTCTTGTTCTGGTTTTATTGTGAACGTAGACTGTAGCACCAAAGACTTTAAGGTATTTAAGTTGAGGCTTTCTACCATGCCACAATTCGTATGGTGTTTTATCTTGCTTTAAGGCTTTAGTTGGGGTTATATTAATTAAAAATGTGGCAGTTAAGACTGCTTCACCCCATAAAATGCTGGTAGATTAGCACCATGTACCATCGCACGAGCCTTTTCGGTTATGGTTCTTACCATACGTTCAGATACACCATTTAATTGAGGGGTTCGTGGAACTGTCAAATGATAACTTATACCTTTTTCAACAAAAAATTCTTTCATTTCATTTGACAAATATTCCCCCCCATTATCACAATAAAGATGAACAATCTTTGCATTGAAATGAGCTTCACTTTTTGAAATAAAGTCTTTAAAGACTAAAATGCATAATTAAATTAAATCAAATATATCCTAATAGAAAGATAATTATCATTATCAAATTATTATATTGTAAAATGTGCGGTAACAAACTACCTATGTAAATTCTCCTATACAAAATAAACTATCTATCTATCTATCTGACTTAAATGTAATCAAATATGTTACACAGTAGTGAGTATACTCATCCAGAAAGAACACAAAATAATTTTTATTGTCAATTGTCGCTGGAGTAATTGGGCCACATACATCAGAATGTAAAATAAATAGAGGTCGTTTAACATAGCTTTTATTTTTAGCTTTCTCGAATGGTAATCGTGCTTGTTTGCCATTAATGCACGCCTCACATAAACCATCATTCGGAGTTATTTTATCTATTCCACCAATATCTCTTATCATCTTCTTAGTTTTTAATTCTAAAAATTTTGCTTTACCAATGTGTCCCAAACGCTGATGCCACAATTGATAATTATCACTCAATGCACTAAATGCATTTCTAATGTGTATTTTAAAATCAATACTAAATAAATTATTGCTTAATCTTACTCCCTTTTCATCAAATATAACAGCCAGACTGGCTTGTTGCATCCTTCGTACGGATAGTAAGTTGTATGGAACATCTGGACAAAACAGGACATCTTGCAGTACACCTTCAATGCCAATATTGCTGACAACATCCAGACTAACCTTCTTTGTGGCTGCTATAAATACATCATTCTTAGCAATGTATATTTTCGTAGGCGGCTGCAAATCAATAAAATCTCCGGTGAGTTCCTCTTTGTTTATAAGATGGTCAGATGCTCCTGAGTCAAGAAGAAATGTTAAAGTTGCTGTATCATCTAACGCACTATCTCCAGCCTAGCATTTAATGGTGGTTGCCTTTTTATTAAATTTAAAATTTTCTTTTGGGTTGCGATGGAAATTCTCTTTATTTTAGTGTTTCGGAAGTTCAATTTATTTTTGTTAATTGCTGGTCTTTTTTCAACATGAAGGACTTTCACGGAAGTGTCTCGTCGTTCAGCTGCTAATTTCACTTCGTGGTCGAGTAATCTCGTCTTCACGAAAGTCGGATTTAAACTTTCATCTGCCAATGTTTCGATCGCGGTAATTATCCCATCGTACGATGCAGGTAGGGTAGTAAAAAAATGCGATATATTATCGGCCTCTTATAATTTTGCGCCTGCAGCTAGCAATTCGGCAACCAATTCATCAAAAACTACAAAATGTTTTGCTAACGTTGTGTCACCTTGAAGTTTAATGGTTAACAACTTCTTTCGGAGTGCCAGCTGTGTGGCGAGACTTTTTCGCTCATAGATTTTGTCTAAGCTCTTTAAAATGTCCTTTGCCGAATAGTCTTGCTTGGCATAATTTAAAAACGAGTCAGACAAATATTCTATAATGACTCCTTTCGCAACTCGCTCCGCTCTCTTCCAATCGTCTGTTATTTTAGTTGGCTGTTCACTGTCTATCACTTTGATCACATCAAGTTCATTTAATAAAGCACGCACTCTTATTTTCCACACACTATATTTATCCCCATCAAACACTGTTGCGATAAAAACTTGGCAGCACCTTTGGGATATGTTTCAGAACACACCCCAAAGTAAACTGACATATGTCAGTGTAGAAAAATAAAATCTTCTTTCTTTTTGTGGTTAAGATACTGGGCGGTAGGAGCACTATTGTAAGCCTTTTTTATAATCTACTACTGAATTAAGAATTCATTTTTGTAATAAAGATTTTAGTGAACATTGGAAAAATCACATAAGATAAGTGTTTTAATTTGACCGCCCGACTTCTCAACAAACACTTTTATATTTCTTCTTTTTTCCATTTTTTTTTAAGTTTTTTTTTTTTTTTTTTACACAAAATTCACAAAACTAACACGTCTAGACAGGACAAAAGCAAAACCGATACTCAAAAAATGTTGGTGCCTTGCTGCTGATTTTTGTTTATTTTTTTATGTTCCTTTTACGAATATGAAAACCAATGCAAAAAAATGTTTCCGAGTAAATCTATTTGTGTGGAACGCAACGCAAAAATGCTGTTATCAAGTAAGAACGTATGTGGTGAAACGTACAATGCAAACAAAATTATATATCCGAGAAAGATCGTATATGTGGATATGGATATGTAGAAAAAAATGTCTACGGGTTCGTGTGTGAGATACAATGTACAAAAAATGTTTCCTAGTATATATCGAATGCGATATATGTGTGAAAAAAAACTGGAACAACCATTAATGTTTTATTTATTAGATATATGAGTATTGTTAATTGTTTATTTATCTTTTTAATATTAATCAGTGGTGTTTAACTGGGCCCATAACCTATTGAATTAAAACAAAATAAACACGGATACTTTTCTATATTTTATTATTGTAAATTAAGAAGACACGTCCACACTCTTTTATATCTGTTACCGTACTGAGGGTATGTCTACCACATATGGAATGACGAGCAACCTTCCACTCAACAGGCGAACACATTTTTTTTAAATTAATTTTCATTAATATTTAACTTAAAAACTTACCAACTACTTAACTAACTTACTGCCCCAAAGCGGTCACTATAAATTACCCAATAACAACTTAATTCTAGTGATTTTCGACCTATTATTTAGTTTGACAATTTAAAAAGTATCTTTATTTTTTAACCAAGAAACACTTTAGAAAAATCTTTGTATAATGTTTTTTTTCTTAAATTACACACTAATTAAAACTATTTAAACTACTTAAAATAACTGCAAAGCTAGAATAGCCACAGCAAGCAATTTATTATAATTTTTTTTTTGTGATATTTTTTTATGGGCCATCACCAAATGTAACCCTCACCTCAAACCTTAAACTATGTATGCCGGCCCATCCTTAAGCGAAAAATGTGGGCCTTATGGCGATGAAATATAGAAAATTTCATCATCACAACACATTGTTCAGACAGTTTATCAAAATCTTGTATGGTTCGACCAAAAAGAACGTTTTTTGACTGGTTATGCTACGAAGTAGCATATAAAAATTGTTTTTGTATGAAAACACCTCTTAATGGGCGTTTCAAAAACCATATATGGAAAAAAATATAGATAATAGGTAACATACCTACATATGTTTCTCTAACATCTTTTTAAAATTCCCTTTTGTTTGGCCAAAAATAACGTTTTTCTAAAAATTGGGCGTGGAAATGGGCGGATTTATACACTTGTTCTAACAGCACGTACAAAGATCAAATGGACAAATTTCATTGTCCTATCCCGAAATTTGAGGCCCAATAACCGGTTACCTACAGACGGGCGGACGGACAGACAGAGAGACAGACATGGCTTATTCGACTCAGCTAGCGATTCTGAGTCGATCAATATGCTTTAAGGTATACCTAGCTTAATTATTTCCCTATGCTACAAACTATTTAGAATTGAATTCTATAAATTTAGCTCGTTCATGTTAAATTAATTCCGCTGTAACAAATAATATGGCAAAACCCAATTTTGTTTTACTCCAAAATGGAAGATAATTGTTTGAAAGCATTGTTAAGCATTCTTCGTAGTAGAAGAGGTAATCTCGCATAATCAACATGGTTGTATTTGTGGTAGATCCTGTGCTACCAATTTAACTTTGCTAACTAATGATGTATTTAACCGCTTAGAGTAATGATTACAAATTGATGTACTCTACACTGACTTTACAAAATCCTTTGATAGAGTGCACACACTGGCAAAACTAAAAACTTTGCTTAAATGAATTCAAAGTTATTTATCAAACAGAAAGAAAATAACCAAGATCGATGGTTATAATTCTTGCAAAATTGATTTACCTTTTCTTTCTTTTTTTTAATGATATTCGTGTAATTTTTAAGTTTTGCAACGTTTTATCTCTCACGGACGGTTTTAAATTATATTCTCGTATAAGTATTATAACAGACTATCCGGTTTCAGTCTGAGTTGAAGATCTCGGGGTCATATTTGACAACCAATTAAAAGTTTCTTCTTCTGATTATGATTACACTATAGCAAAATCGAACTCAATATAAGGTTTTCAAAAGCGAAATCGCAAGGACTTTCGAGATGTATGTACCCTTAAAACCATTTACTTGTCGTAATTCAGACAGCGGTTGAAACACACATTAATTATATGTAATTTGCCATATGTAATGCAGGCACTTAGATTAGAAAGAATTCAAAAAAAATTCACATTCACGTAAATTATATACGTTTCATGAATTTCATAGTTACAAAAATTTTTTATATTCAATGGTTTTGAATTAAAAAAATCGGTAGACGATCATCGAAGTCGCGCAACAAAATCCTGTTGCGTAAAGCGATACTGAGAGCATAGATCTCGGTGATGTAAACGTCGTAACCCACTATTGCAGACGAGTTGCAACTGAAATTGAATCTTGACAAGTGTAAACTACATCAATATAATTTGTTATTGGGATCAGTAAACATTAAGTTAGTAGAAAACTCAAGTGTAGGTATATAGCTGGTGTCGATATATGTCTGTAGAAGACAATACTTTTTGTCTCGTCAGGGTTTGGAATGCTGCCTGTAATACTTTTATGTTCTGGGGCTGAGATGATTTGGTTACATAGAGCTTTAAACTGTGCGACAGCGCCCAACTCCTTGTGATTTCGTTATGTTGGATGCCAGAACTTTTATACCCGCTATCTATGTAAATGGGAATATTCTTAGTGATAAGCTTAATACTCTAGCCGATTCCGTAGCTTTGAATAGGCCAGGATCGCTGCTTGGAATGCACTGCACGAGTTTGCTAATCGAAGGGTTGTTGTTAACCCGATTTCGTCAGAGTAGACCCCAGAGAGAAATAGATGTCTATTTCATTATTAAATACCACATTATTGACAACCATTGGCCTTACTTGGTATTCTAAAAGAGTATTTAATAATAATGAATGAAATTGTGATATGGGTGTCAGATACCCCATTATCATATTCTTTTGATTTCAGTATTGTGCTGTGACCAAATGGTGCTGCGCTTTTTAATTCTGTGTCAATTGTCAGTAGGTCGATTGGTGGGAGGCTTAGAATTGTGTCCAAACCTGCTGTGGGACTGGTGGAGACTTTTTCCACTGGTGGTGTCCGAACTAACTTCGCGAAATTACTGTTTACTGTCGAGGATGGTTTATACTTTTAGGAGTAACTATCGACCTTTTATTTCTTTGAATAAAAGTTTCGTGGATTTTGGCTGGGATTGAACGAACAACCTTCCACTCAACAGGCATTTTTTTTTAATTAATTTTCATTAATATTTAACTTAAAAACTTACCAACTTGGTCGAAGACCAAATATTTTAGTCTTACCTTCCTGTTTACACCGTACTGTACCAATTCTTACGTTTACAACGTGGACAAAACGCAACTAAAATGAAAGTATAAAACTCACTTAAATTTATGGTGACATCTATGCCCATGGTAGATTAACCAGTTAGATTTATTATGGTCCAGTTTTAGTAAACAAGTGAACTGACCTATTAAATTTAGTCCTTGGTCGATGTGTTTATACCGATGGGACTTACACTAAATTGCTACGTAACCAATGGCGGCATAATTAATTCAGCACTCCTTTGTATCATCATCGGGTTCATCCTGTCGGGGCCTACTGTTGGTTACGGGTCAAAGGCGTTAATCGCCTCTATTGTATTTTCCTTGCATATAAAATTGTCTTTAAATGGAGTTGTCTCCACCTGTTCAGTTTATTTGAGGTGTCCACATACGATACTCTGTTTAAGTTAGGAAAGTGATCACTAAGGAGCAGATCTAGAGTCTCGGCGCTGGATTCTGTCCATTTATCATCTGAGACTTAGAAACCGATCTGAGAATTCGTCGCTGCCGAATTGGGGTGAAAAAAATAAGTTAGTGTTTGTACATTGCTCCTCGCCAGCGGTGACCACATAATAATTTCCGAAACTAGCTTTCTTTCTGGGCAGCAGACGGTTTGTAAGGATGTGCTAGCCAAGCTATAGAACCTGCCATTGTCGCTGTTATTGCCTCGGCAACTGTGGGTACTCCCATAGGTGCTTTGGATTCCCATAGGTGCCTTAGATACACTACATCTAGAACTACCGGTTTCGACGGACGGCATACTACAACTACGTTGACGTTGAGTAAGTTTATGTGCAGATGCCAATCGTACTCTTACTCGCGAATGGTTAACACGATTTCGTGCTCTTGAGATGTAGCTGCGATTGTATTTTTAAAGTTCAGCTTCACCTTGTGATGACCGAAATTATTGATGCATAACGATCCTCTCTCAAGAGCCAAAGCGTCACGTCAAGGCAACAAACCGGGGAGCGTCAACAATAAAATCAGTCCTTCCCGAGGTTCCTGGGTTGCATCCTAAAAATATGATTTCTTGAATCAAAAACCCCATCCTGGTTAGTGATTCAATTTAACTACCCACTCACGGAAATTTATTAGATACCTCTCGTGCATGGGGCCATCAGAATCCACTACCAATTCTGTTCAAGGCGCCTAACTTTCCCTTGAGATTGCTAGATGTTGTCCGAATATGTCGAATCATTTAGTCTATTCATGTTGTCCATCCCAACCTGGCATCAGCTAGGTGAAAATTCAAGGTTTCATATAATTGCATTGTCAACCATTTGACCACCAACTTTTAATAGACTGATAAAATAATTCTTCCCGTCTTCTGGCTTGAATCTTGTTCCCCGCAGTGTGGATTTTTTAGCGCCTTGATATGTGCCACGTGTCGGAGTTGTTAGACATGATATGATCTATGTGAATTTCTTGTATTTTCAAAAGTTCGCATTGTCTATCAATTTTTTTTTATCAAAATATTATTTGGTACTTATTTATTTACCAGATTTCTATCATTTTTGTCTTAGGGGGTTTCTCGTGCATGCATTGGAGCAATTTAAGATGGCTGCAGGAAATTTCTATATCAATGATAAATCGACAGGATCAGTTGTAGGACAACAACCATTTGGCGGAGGCCGTATGTCTGGTACGTTAACATTTTTAAGTATTCCACAAAGTGGAAGTTGAACATGTATTGTTGTTTTAGGTACAAACGACAAAGTAGGTGGCCCACACTACATTCTGCGATGGACTTCTCCCCAATCGATCAAGGAGACCTTTGTCCCGCTGCGTGATATTGATTATCCCTACATGAGAGAATAAAGTGTATATTATTGCTACTTGGAATATCCATAATATTTAGATATAATAAATTAATTAAAAATGTAAACAAAACTTAGGGCTAAGTTATACACCATGGCTTAAAATCTGTTTTGTTTCTTTAAATTATTTTGAACACATATATGTATGTAGTTTTTCTATAGCATACTCACTGTCTTTTTTTTAAATAAAAACAAAATTGCATTTTGAAGGCTTCAATGACAAATTGATATAGATTTAGACTGATGAATAAATATAAAATATGTTAACTTGCAGTTAAAAGAAAACAAAACAGTATATAAACTAATGTGGACCTAAGTTCGGTTGTATTATAGAAAAATGATAATAACGTATTTCCTTATTTGACGTAAAGGAAATACACATATTTACTAAAATCTCATTGACTCGAATCGTATAAATATTTAAAAATTTGTTATTAAAAATCATGTTTTCCTTGCGTAGGCATAGGGGCCTTTTATATTGTTATATATTTTTCAGATTCCAATTAAAACATTTTGTGTTATTATTATTAAGATGTCAAAGATCAAAATAAAACAAAACACTTGACAATATTTATGATTATATTGATGTAAGTAATCAAAAATTAATGAATATTCATAAAGTCATGTTCACATTGCATCGATGTTTGTTGAATTTATTGTACACACCTCAAATGAATGTAAACGAATCAAATTTGAAAACAAATCTCTTAGACAGAATTCTAAACACAAGAAGTTAATGTTGCAACTAGCTAAATGTTAACGATTTGTCTCCTTGCCAGAACGCATTTTCAATTTATTGCTTGACATTTTATATTTTCTTTTGTTGGCATGACATTGAATAGTGATTTGAGAATTCCAATTTAATATGTATGTAAACAGTTATGAAAATATATTTCGATTGAAAAAAAAACAATAGAAAATAAGTTTGTTTTATGCAATAAACTTGTTTCAGGGGAACATAGATGCTAAAGCAGCTTTGGTATTGATGGCAAATTCTCTTGTGGTGGCTGTAAGACAGAGTCGCACGTAACTTGCTCTTGCAGTGTCAGGTGTCCTTACAACCAAACACCAAGCATCTTCGAAATTTACGATTTTCATTGTTTGGGCAATTTATGTTAAACCTTTATGGCAACCTTAAATTCATTGAGTTATTTATGTTAAAACTTAAATGGTACACATGTGTATACGATATACGAAGTGTAAAGAACCCTACAAAGGCTTGTTTCGGGGGGCGAGGTTAAATGTATGTGTAAATATACTATAGAGAGTATGGATCGAGAAACGCTTTCTGAGTCGGTTTAGCCTTGTCTGACCGTCCGGCACTTAAATGTTGAAACTTGGTGCACGTACTTTTTTTTGCTACCAGCAAGAGAAAAACTCCACACCGCTAGCCAAGTCGAACTAATCATGTTTGCCTGTCTGCCCGTCTGTGTGTTACTGATTTTTGCGCCTTAAAATTTGAGGTAGAAAGATGAAATTTGGTATATAGACTATCTGTTACATGAAGCACATCAAGTATGAAACATTTTAAAATCCGTTCACAGATAAGTCCACTTCTCAGTAAAGCGTTGTCAAACAGTTAAGCCATTTTAAAAAGTGTCCGAATTACATAATTATTTAGACAATCTCAATATCAATATTTTGACCAGCTAAAAACTGTCTACGGTACAATTAAAAAAAATTAAATGCTTCTTGGTGAAATTATTTTGAAAAATACTACCAAAGACAGCTACATAGAGTGCGCATCTAAGACAACCAAAATTGTATATGTGGGGTACAAGTATTGATACCCCAGTCTTCACATGACTAGCCCAGCATCAAATATAGCATAGCCGCCGCTTTTGGTCGAGGAAATTTCCCCTTCGCACTTATTTCGCAGCTGAAACGGCTACAAAATGTTTAGCTGTGATGCATACTCTATGTAGTTCTATACTATTGATACTAAAGGATAACTAAAGATAACTTCAACCAACGCTGAATTATATATATAGTAAGGCTACAGTTTTTGAATCGTTTAATGCTCAATCGCATCACATCCCATCCCATCCATAAAATTAATATCGCCAAATTGTGGACATTGTGGCGATGAACTACAGAGAATGGTGTCACAACATATGGTTCAGCCAGTATACCAAAATCTTTAATGCTTCGATAAAAAATGACGTTGTTATATTGCATATGCTAAGCGGTAGATTATATGTTCTATTACAAATAGAAAGATATATTTGTTTTTAATTTTCGACCACGAGATTTAAATTGATTCTTTCATTACGATGTTAGCGCAACCCAAAAAAGTGGTTTTTGGAGTTTTTTCGATGAAGTGTGTTTTTTTAGCTTTTTTATTTTACGTAACCGACTTAAATTAGCGAAACAATTTTTTATTTTGGCTCTATCCACCCACTTCCGACTTGCATCACGTTTATGATTCAACAGACTGATTTTATTTGTCATCAACCGGAAAACCCCTCTCCTGTTGCTTTCTCAACCGGAAACTTTTCACTCGCACCTATAAGTGGGGCCTGCATGGTTAGGCCGATTTTATAATAAAAAATATTCGGATTTTGTACAGTATAAACAATGTAATAATTTAAGACCGTTTTAATATACGATAATTAAACATCTCCAGTAATGCCAACTGGTTTTGTGTAATTTCGTGTATTTTTGGAACTACCTAATTCGAAAGTTAATGTCAGAATTGTTCGAATTTGCTATAATTCAATCGATATGAAATGTGTTTGCGAGTATAAGGTAACAAAAATTGTTTACATGAAAAATGTGAGTAAATATAAGTAAATATTTATTGATTGCATTAAAATAATTTAACCAACCATTTACTTTACTTTTTTTCAATAGGCAATCAAATATAAAATAGCTTAGGTGCATTACGTTGGATGTGACTCTATTTTTTCTATGTTCAATTTGCTCATTTCGTTTTTGATTTTCTTGTAAATCAAACCAAATTGCAACGCTGTCCATTTTTATTTATTTATTTATGTATTTATTGGTCGTGTTCAAGGTTTTAGATTTCCCAAGTTCACTTTGTCGATCTTGTGGTCTCAGTGGTCAATCGACTATGTCACGTGACTAAAAATGAATATCGCATCGGCAAAGTTAATTCGTAAAATTAAAATCCGGAACACGGCCGTTCTTTTAACGAATTTTGTTTTTCCGTGAATTTCAAATTTTGTTTGTTTTTGTTTTAAGGATTGAGTCATGTCAAACAGCTCGAGGCTCGTTCGGACCCCAGATATTTACCTTTGGAATACATATGTTGCTATTAACTGAGCGATTGGCCGTTCGCTGTCAAACAATTGATTAGCTTCTTCATAAAATCCGAAACATTCGTTCACAATGGTTATTATTTTTTTTTAATATATTTACTTAAACAAAATCATTCCTACTTTATTCAAATCTGGATATTATAAAGCCTAAGCCACACACATTTTTAGGGGATATATTTTTAAAGATAGAATCGGGGTACATACGTTTTAATACATAGTTCGTAACATAGAGAAATAATTAAGCTAGACAAGTCTCAAAGTATATGGATCGATTCAAAATAGCAGAGCCGATTTAGCCAATTCTGTCTGTCTACCCGCCCGTACGTCCGTGCGTTACCAGTTTTTGGCTATTTAATTTTGAGCTGAATGATAAAAATTGGTACACGTGCTCCTTGTTGCTCCCAGCTGAAAAAACTTAGTTTTTTATCAACCGCAAGGAATTTTGTAATAGTAACTGAACAACATATTTAGACAATCTCAATATCTATGTTTCGTCTATTTAAAGTTGGTTATCACGCATACTTTTTAGGGGCGTTCTTAGTAAAAAAAAACTTTTTTCGGTAATATGTTAATGCACTCGAAAAAACGTTCGACGCGAAATCATTGGTTATGATGTATATAGAACATTTTAATTAAAAAGCAGTTGTATACAATATCACAAAACATATGCAATAGAATAATTCGTTTCATTTAGAACCATAAAAGATTTAGATAAACTGTCTTAGTAAGATGTGGTGACACTGTCATTTGCCATATTTCAATCCAGTTAAGTTTGTACCCTTCCACATTTTGTGTACATTAAATTTAAGGATGGGATAGGATAGGGTATTCAGCGATTCCCAAAGCGGATTGAAAGCTTTTCATATGTTGTTTGTTCAAATCATAAAAAATTTTGAAAAAGTTTGTGAGCAAGTTACCTAGATTATGTCATTGTATATATGTATATTAAAATTAAAATTAAGTTTTTAGCCACGCCCACTTTTTGTGGGTATTTTTAAATAAAACGATTTTCGGCGAAGGTTTATTAAAATTTTTAAAAGTTTAGATTTACCAATTTCGGTAATAATGTAAGATGCATATCGTCCATTAAACATTTGGACTCATGCCCCCTTTTTTGGCGCCTTTTACTACAAAAATTATTTATATACCCTACGCCATAGCATATGCAATAGAAAACTTTGTTTAGACGAAAGATAAAATATTTTGATATTTTGTGAAAATGCCACTCCCACGTTTTGGTGGTGTTCAATTTAAGGATGGTATGCATACCATATCCCATACGGGTATATTAGTTTTGATACATGGCTTGTAACATAGACAAATATTTTAGCAAGTTTTCTTTATATTTTGCACACCCGCAAGGGGTTAAGCCCGGGTAGAAATCGTTGCCCATATACATAAGTAAATTTAGCCCCGATCTCCAAGATGGTCCTGCGGTGCACCGCGTTCCGTTTTGTATGTTCCCCCACGATTGGAAAATGGAAAATTAGGAAATTCACCTCAACCCTTGACGTACATACAAAAACAAATAAATTTACCGGTATCAATAAATTTATTATGTTATTTTATTATTTTACGCACCCGACTTGAATTTGCGAAGCAATTTTATCTTTTGGCTCTATCCACCCACTTCCGACTCGCGTCACGTTTATGATACAACAGGCTGATTTTTATTTGTTCATCAACCAGAAAACCTCTCTGCTGTTGCTATCTCAACCGAAAACTTTTCACTCGCACTAATAAGATAACATAAAATTTGACGATCTGATATTTCCCTTAGGAATACAAGTGTTCCTATAAACTGAGCGAATGGCCATTCGCTGTCAAACAATTGCTTCGCTCACCTTCGTAGTATCCGAAACATTCGTTCACAATTGTAATTATTGATTTTTGTTATTTTAAGAATTTATTTATTTAAACAAAATTATTCCTGTTTTATTGAAACGAAAAGGAATGTAAAAAACATATATATGGATATTATAAAGCCCTTAGCCACACCCATTTTCAGGGGATGTATTTTTAAAGATGGAATCGTATAGGTTATTCACACGATTCACACGATTTATTAAAGTCTTCTCATTATAAGTTTATACCCTATCCTATGGGGGTATATTAGTTTTAATATATAGTTTGTAACATAGAGAATACTCGATTCACATATGTATTAAATCTCCTGATAATACGTTAGGGCAAAATATGTTGAGCAACGATAATGAAATTTGGTCTATAAGGTCCTTGGCCTTGCCTACAGAATAAGTGTAAAAAATTTTGAAACCGCCTACTTCCGCGCCCACTTTTAGGAAAAATTTTGTGTTTTTCCAAGCGTAAAGGAATTTTGAAAAATTGTCTGAACAGCATATTTAAACAATCTTAATATCTATATTTCGTGCATACAACGTTTTTTGCGATGCTCACTTTTTAGGAGCGTTTTTATCAAAAAAAACGTATTGCGGTAATTTCTTGAAGAATTTCGAAAGAAAATTTCGATGCAAATACTTCCATATTGTCAATATAAGCATTTCGTCCTTAGATCATTTCAACCCACGCCTAATTTTTGTGCCATTTTCTTACAAAACCCTTTGCATACATTTTGTCGAACCAAAAATGATTTAGATACTATCGGAACAAGATGTGTCGACAATGTAATTTTCTTTATTTGATTTCCATTCAGTTTTAAGTCACGCCTTACTTTTCTGGACATTCATTTTAAGAATGGGATGGGATAGGGTATTCAGCAGATTTTGTAGATTACTTGTAGAATAAAGGTGGAGTTCGATTGAGTAAACGCTTTCCTATTTTGTTTTTTATGTTTATAATTTATTTAAACACATTCTTGTTTCTTGAATTATATTACTTATGACTTTATTCATAATTAAGTAAAACTTATTTGATATCAAAGACAAATGATTAAATTCGTGCACTATTATCACTTTCAAAAATCAAATAGGTAATTTACTCAGTCAATACTTTCCAAATCACGTTCAGGTCACAATTTAGGCTAACTCGCTGGTTGTAGCTTCATAGCTATATATACCACTCCACATACTGATCCACAAAGAAAAGGCATATTCCCGGAGGTTCCCGCAGTTTCTTGATTTTTCGAGAAGTGGTTTGACTGATGTAACTATTCCAGTAATTCATCCCAGTGGGCGCATCCAGTACCACAAATGGACATTATCTTCGCACACTGCAATCTGAATTTATAACAATAAATTTAAAATAATTTAACTGGTTATGTTAAACAAAATCTCATATAAATGAATATATTAAGATATCCTTAAAAGTTTTGCATAGACCTTCTTCCTTACTTAAATGGCGTTAAAGTCCGAAATGAACCTGGGCCTCAAACTACATGCCTCTTCAATTAGCCCGAGCTAACTGCTTTCAGTTGCGCACTCCATTTGCTAGAGGTCGGTTTCTACTTCAGTGAGCCACTTAAGGCGAGATGTTCCTATACTTTGCGATCTGACTGCGAATCTAAGGCTCTGGAAGCCGTAGTATTTTTGTCTATTTATTTCACATGTGCTAGGCGTCTTAAACGTCCAATTCGGAGTTTTCTGACTTGGACATGTTGCTGTACCGATCGTAAAGTTCTTCGTCTCCATAGCCCGTCCACGCAAACAGGACCGACGAGTTTTCGAAAAAAAAAACTCTCAAATCGACCAAGGATTTCTTCATCCGCTTTTGATATACGGTCAATTCTTCAGCGCCGTAGAGCAGGGCTAGGATGATCACGGTCTTATAAAGGATCTCCTTAGTAGTTCGAGTGAGGGCTTTATCACTGAATTACCTTCCCAGGCCGAAGAAACAGTGGTTGGTATAAACAAAAAAAACTTATTAAATTAAAAAATTAAATTAATAAACAATGACATACAACATCTATTTTTTTAGTTTTCAATGAATTGAGCAAAAGCGATGTTTTTTTTTTATCAAATAGGCATTGCAGTGAGCGGAATGAACTGGATAAAAATTTAATTGTAATCTCTATCTCTCACTTTATATGGGGAAAAACAACGGCAATAACTACAGTTTGTCAAACAATAGTTTGCACAACGAAACATTTCAAGAAATATCATGCTCATTTTGCTCTATTATTAAAACTTGTATGGTTTTTAATTTTTTATTTATTTACATAAGTTTAAATGACTATTCTCATACGTAACATAAACAAAGAAAGAACAAAAAATAATAATGCAGCGGTAAATAATACAAAAACAAAACCTTTTTCGTATTTTCTACTGTCAAGTAATTGTTTGATAAAAAATGCAAAAAAGAAATCGAAATGAAGTGCTTAGTCGGCTTTTTGTGGTCAATGCTCATTGAAATTTTGAAGAATGGTATAGAATAGGATACTCGATTCAGAATAAACCGAATGGTTTCTAGTTTTTGAGTTTTTGAAAATATTACAAAAATCTAAAATTTATTTATTTCTTTAATTCTTTATTTCGTTATTTCGTTATTTCGTTATTTCTTTATTTCTTATTTTCTTTATTTCTTTATTTATTTCTTTATTTCTTTATTTCTTTATTTTCTTATTTCTTTATTTCTTTATTTGTTTATTTGTTTATTTGTATATTTGTTTATTTGTTTATTTCTTTATGTGAGAAATGAAACAAAGTATTCTTTTAGTTAATACTTATTGTATAACGTAAGAATTAGGTGTTTATGAAGAACAAATAACAATTAGTTTAGCGGATTACAAAGTGGTACGTCACCGGTCACATCTCAAAAACAACTCCCTATCGTTTAAAAAGAATTGGGAAAGCTGGAGAGAACATTTACATTACACCGTTGTGTCTACAATGGTGTGCGTGAGAAAGGGGAACATCTTACGGATGTCGTGATCGGGTTGTGGGACCTATATATCCCACATTCGGCCCTCCTGAACGGTCACTCGTCCCGATTGGCCTACCCTACGGCTTCATGCTGTCTGCGGCTGATGATGTTGCACGCGGCCCTTTATGGTCTCCGACTTTCTCAACCTCATATCGCTCGTGCCTCTTGTCACCCCATAGGGCCCCAAGTACTTCGGCTTTAATTTAAGCCCTGGCCCAAACTGAGTCCGACGCACGGCAACTCTCCAATCTTGTACGCCTTTGCTTCTTTTCGCCGTCGATTGCTTTGCTCCAACTTTTCCTCGCTGTATTCGGCTGATATTTTCGCGAGCCCGATCTCGAATGTAGTCTCTCTCCTGCTCCAGCTCCGCCACGATCTCTTGATGGAGTATCGCCTGAATATCTGGCCTAGAAGGAATTCTCATATCAACTCCTGTTAAAATTCGGAATGGGGTATGCTTGGTTCTCCTCGGTGCAGTATTAGCTGCTGCACCCGCTCTATGTGCTTATACCAACAAGTAGGGTCTTCCAGTGTCAATTTCGTTAGTATTGGAACAAGTATGCGGTGCATTCTCTCAACTTGTCCATTTCCACGTGGAATTCCTGTGGTAATCGCAAGGTGAGTGATGTCCTCCTCCCGGCAACACTGCTCAAAGACACCAGCTGTAAAAGCGGTATCCCTGTCCTTCACTATCCGTCTCGGATTTCCAAAGATAGATGCCTGCCTTCGTAAGCGATCAATCACTTCTTCACTAGTTGTACTCTTTGTGGGGTACAACCAGACAAACTTCGAAAAATCATCCACGATAACCAATATGTGGTTATACTTCTTCTTCGTCACCTTCATTGGTCTAACATGATCGATGTGAAACGTCTGCAATGGCCGATCTTCTTTATTGATAGGCGTCAGAAAACCTTCCTGCTTTCCTGCCTTTCTCTCTGCCATGATACACTCTATGCAGCTTTTCACAACACCTCCCACCTTCGACGACAGCTCCGGAATGTAATACGTTTTCTCGACAATCTCCGCTGTTTTCTTCGCCGAAAAATGACCTTCCTTATGGGCTAGCACGATAACTTCCTCCTCCATGGTAGTCGGTATGACGACCTGCTCCTTGGTCTCATCCTTAAAAAGAACACCGTTCTTTAAAAAGAAGTCCTGGTACTGGGCGTATTCCAACACTTTTCGCACCGCTCTCAAACTTGGATCTTGTAGTTGAGCTCCTCTAATCCTCCTCTAATACAGCTCCGTATGCCAACTGGCTTGCATCAGTATGCACCTCGGTAACTGCTTTCTGGTCAAACAGTTTGAGGACTGGCGACTAAACTACCGCGTTCCTCAGCAACTCAAAAGAACGTCTTAGTCCGTACTCATAACGAAGTCTACCTTCTTCCGTAACAAATCGCTTAGTGGTTTGGCGATCGCAGCGAAGTTTGGAATAAATTGCCGAAAATATTCGGTGAGCCCTAGGAAGCGCTGCAACGACTTTTCATCCGTAGGCTTCGGAAACTCGCGGACAGCTCTCGTCTTCTCTCTCGACGGTCGTTTAGTCCTTGCCTCCACAACATATCCCAGAAAGTCGATCCTGGCTTTCAGAAATTGGCATTTGCTCCATTTCAATTGTAGTTCGTTATTACTGGCTACCTGCAATACCATCCTTTATCGCGAAATTGCTTCCTCGTTGCTATCGGCCAGAACCACAATGTCATCCATGTAGGTTAGCATTATTCCCTCATATACCAACTGCCTAAAAACTGTATTAACAATAAGGGTAAACACCGCTGGTGAATTGCATATTTCGAACGGAACTTTACGGAATTCGTATTGCCCATTGTGGACAATAAACGAAGTGTACTTCCTCAACTCTGGTTTTACTGGTACGTGGAAGAACCCGTTGACTAAGTCCAGCGTCGTTAAGACTTTCGTCCGCTGTAATCGGTCTTACAAATCGTCAATAATTGGCAAGGGAAAATGATCCTTCATGATTTCGTTGTTAATGCGTCTGAAGTCACAGCATAACTGCTTAGATCCGTCCTTCTTTGGGAATAACACCACAGGTGAAGCGAATTCAGATTGACTCGGCTGTATTATCCCATCACCTAGCCACACACCTATCTGCCGCTCGACTTCCTCGCGATCTGGAAACGACATTCTTCTGGGTTGTGTATAGATTGGTGATTCGCTCTACAAAATTATCTTCATGCTGACTGGTGACTCGGCATCCCTCCTTGGCTGGTACCTCAAGATCATCTGTTCGACTTCTGCCTTGTTTGTCCTTGACAACGAAGATAGATTGACGTCATCAATAACTTCCCTCTCGCTCATGACCCCCACTGCACAGCATAGTCCGTCAAATGCCTGGTGCAACCCACGGATTTGGTCTTCTTCCACTGGACACACGTCTGTTGATTCTTCGCCCTCCGCCTCACAAGCCTCCATGATGGGTGAAATGCTCGACATCGATGCTTGGCCAACCTCAGCGCCGCCGACACACAGGTTCCAGTCTAGCTCCTCCGAAATATTCTCCTGTACCTCTGAATTTTCATCCTGAAACGCACTTCGCGATTTTGAATTACTACCACCGCTTCCTTCAACATCTCGTTCCCCAATACTAGTGTAAACGGTGACTCTGACTCTTTAACTAAATGCAACTTAACGTCGAACTAAATCCTATCTACAACAACCTTTGATTGGATGAATCCCTGACTGAGCACTTGATTTTTACCCAGCCCAGACAAAACAATCGATCCCGCCACGATGTTCACCCTCTTCAACTGCAGTAGAAAATCTCGTCTAACGAGGCAAATATCGCATCCGGTGTCTACTAGTGCAGCGACTTCTACATTATCCACCATCACGTTCTTCATGAGATGGGTCGTCTGTACGCCAAATTTGACATTAGAAACAGCTTCTTTCTTTGCCTCTTGCCGCGTGTCCTTCGCACCACTCGCCCCGTTACACTCGAACGACCGATGCCCGAAACCCTGACACTTGCAGCACTTTACCTTCTTAGTACAATCTCTTGCCTGCCAAATGAGATGCGTCCCCGCAATTGTAGCATGTACGTACATTACTTCTTTCGCTGGGTTGGCTACGTATTGGTGTACGCCTTTCAGATTGCACTGAAGAAGATGACTGCCCCCTAATACGCTCATACGTCCTAAGCTTAGCTTTAAGTTCGTCTATCGTCGTCGCCTCGTAGAGAATAATTTTATTGACCTTGTCGTCTTTAATGGCATCAATGAAGTAACCAACGATTGATTCTTCATCCACGTCGATGGGTTTGGTTGTTTCGACCATTCTGTAGAGGAGTTCGCGATACGTTTCATCAGTACGCTTGCGTGCATTCCTCAATCGCCAGTCCCGTTAGCCGGACACACTCTGCACAAATAATTTTGCAGCCCCCGACAACAACCGTTTGGCATGGATGAAACTCTGCATTTCGTTCCACTGTACCATCTGACTCAGGTCCTCGAACTCTGCAATCCATTTGACTACGTTTTGCGATTCATCGCCAGTGAATATCATCGCACTCTCCTCTATGTCACGAAATGAAAACGTGGTTCGCTGCTCGACACGATGTGTACCTCCAGGAACTAGAACCTCTGCCCCTACGCTCTGCAGCACGTGTTCTGACCCTGACCCCAATCCCCTCGACGTCTCCCCAATCTCACGACCACCACTGCCGGACACCGTTCCGTCAGTTTTGCTTTCTCCTACCTCAACATCCTTGCTGGAATGTGAGTTCAAATACTCGCGCAACCTCCCCTTTAGGTCTTGCTTGCCACCTGCTTACGACAAGTTTAAATCTTTTAAGCTAACCCGCAGTTCATCTCTAGACACATTCTCAATTTCTTTCTCCATTTTCCCCTTACAATATTCAAAACAATAATCTCAAAATATTTTTTCTCTTAACTTAACAATTAAAAATTAATCTAAGTTATTGAATATAATATTCAGTCAAAAAAAATCAAGAATCAAAATTTATGAAAATATTAAAAAAAAACTATTTCCCTATGACCGGTGTTCGTACTCACTTATTTTATATTTTCTTCTTCTGCTTCCTTCTGTTCTGCTTGCAGGTAGTACACACTAAACATACACCAACACCGCTACTTCGATGCCGCTGCTGCTGTCGTCTCGTCACGTTACAGATGATTACTTCTCTTCTATATTTCTACTTGAGCACACACTTGTTCGCCTATATATTCTCCCCAATGTATTTTCGGTGGGGCATACAACGGCGACACAGTTGATTTTTTCTACCTCCCGTTAACCACAGCGATGGACAGAAAAATTATCAACGGATTTTGCGACCGCGTTGTATATTTTTTGTTCACAATCACACCACCTTTTTTTTGATTTAACGGCGTCGATACACTCACTGTCGCCTTGTATTATAGTCCGTACCAAAACAGTTGGCCAACGGTCGATTGCGCAGAGAGAGGATTTAAGAGAACAAAAATGACGCGAAAGAGATTTAATCACTAAGCGTTTTTGCCTGTAATTTACAATGCGTAACCCAACTTTACAGTGCTTAGAACTAAAATGCTGTTGAATATTTAAATAAACTTAATTTTTTTATTATGAGGTCGACTTTTATACATTTCTACCTAGAAGTCCGATTATATTTGAAAGGGTTCCCAACCCTTTTTATGGTTGAACATTTCGTGGTTTAGCGCTAGGTACCTGTATGGGTGGTGTGCTTGGTTAGCATTAATTTTATGATCATTGATTTTACCTGTTTGACTTAAGTTTAAAAGTTTTACGACATGATTAGTGTTTGCATTTGGTTACCTGTAGGGGCAAGGAATAAATTTGTTGCCTGGTTTTATAGTTTTTCTTAGATTTTTTTTTATAGTTTTTTATTTTAAGATAACGCATATATATTTAGATTTCCTATTTGGAATTCACTTTCACGAAAACAAAAGCATTGCTAGGACATAAGTTTATTAAAATAAAATAAATTGTCATGGATCTTTCAAGAAAAGGAAAACCAATAGGAAGTCTAGGACTTTACTTTTGCGTGCCAATATCAGTACCTACATGATCAATATGCACGACACAATTAATAATGATCAACGAAAGCATAATGAGCAAATAGGGTTTAAATCTAAAACCGTACACCTTCATACAGACACAGTCACACAATCAATTCTGTGCAATGTTTTGCTTAATCTATCCGACCGTGATCACATCATACTCCTACAAAGAACCGACAAGACAAAAAACGAAACAATATATTTTCCTCCAAGTAAAGTTGACATATAACGGTCTATATTTTTCCTCCGCTCCTAATTTCAGTTTAAACGAAGGAAAATGAAGAAACCACTCTTTATTTCTTTATTTCTTTATTTCTTTATTTCTTTATTTCTTTATTTCTTTATTTCTTTATTTCTTTATTTCTTTATTTCTTTATTTCTTTATTTCTTTATTTCTTTATTTCTTTATTTCTTTATTTCTTTATTTCTTTATTTCTTTATTTCTTTATTTCTTTATTTCTTTATTTCTTTATTTCTTTATTTCTTTATTTCTTTATTTCCTTATTTCTTTATTTCTTTATTTCTTTATTTCTATATTTCTTTATTTCTTTCTCAAATCCGATAGACTACATAAGCCACAAGTATGATGATTGCAGCTTCTGAAAGTATAGAAATTTTAACTTCTTTTGTTAAATTACCCAAGCGTTCTATGTTTTGAACGCTAAGTTCATGGATGTATCCCAGGTCAATCTTGTGGTCCTGGTTGGTGATGTTTATCAAAGCCGAAGTAAGAGCCTGCACAGTAGAGCTTGTAAGACTGAAGAATGTCCTGTTTTTCAGTTGTATAGTTTCGTTGTACATCTGGATGACGTATGTATCTGTAAGAAATCTTGAAACATTGTTGGAGGTTAGATCACCCTTAAAATTTGTGACAAAAATTGTGTCCTCCTTAATAAGTTCAAGAACTTCTTCCTTGTTTGTCTGAAAGGTGCATGCTGCACGACCTCCCTTCAAAAGTCTGGGGATGCAGGTGTCTTCGGGTATTCTTTCTAGCGACTTGTCCTCGCAGATCGTCGAGCTATTGATTCAGAGACAATTGCCGAGAGCTCAGTTTCGGTATGTTTCTACCAATGGGATTCTGTTTTAATCTTATTTATAATCAGTGAAAATTGGTGGTTCACTGCTGCGTAAAACTCGTCCACCTTAGAACCACCTAGCGTTAGTTGGTTCAATTGATGTTCGAGAGCCCTGATGTCTCTCTTGTCGGCGTAACGCAGAGACAGGATCCTCTTCATGGACTCCCAGTCATCATCAAAGATGTTGTAAGAGACAAGCGCAGAGTCTGCACCACCTCGAATTTTTTGGCGTATATGTTTGAGAATATTCCTATACAGGGGCTTACTACTCACAATACTGAAATTCTTCAGTATTCCCTCAACGCTATGCTCCTTGGAGCTCCTTTACGAAATCAGGCAGTTTGCTGATCTCACGTAGATCCTGCTCTGATCGCGGTTCTTGTAGAGGGATTGCAGAAGTACTGCACACAGGTGAAGGCTGTTGGGAGTTTTTCAACAACTGCAGCCCTCCAACAATGCCTTTGAGTTGTTCAATGATGGCGTTGACAGCTCCAGTCAACTCGGTGACGGATTTATCGATCTGATCCATCTCCAATATTTTATGTTATATATAAGGATTTGAGGAAGAGGGAAAAAATATGTTCCTCGATTTCGTTAAGAGATGATTTTTAATATTTTATGGTATTTTATATTATATATGAAGGATTGAAAAAAAATATACTCTTCTTCTTTTTTATGAAGACAAAATTTGGCAAAAGGGTGTATGATATAAATAATTTTTTCTTTTTAAAATAGAACAATGCACCCTACCTTATTACTTCCAAATTTTAATTAGTTGCTTTGCTTTTTCTTATACATATTTTTCAAGCACTTGTCAAACTATTATTATAGTGCGTACCAAAACAGTTGGCCATTCTACTGCGCAGGTCTCTTAAAATGTGTTTTACAATCTCTTAAAATTGCAAAAACAAGCATAAAGAGACGAAAATGGGTGGAAAACGACGTATACCCTGCCTTGTGTTCAAGATCGCTGTCGCGATCTCACTGAGGGTGGTTTCTTCATTTTCCTTCTGTTATACTGAAATTAGGAGCGGAGGAAAAATATAGACCATTATATGTCAACTTTACTTGGAGGAAAATATATTGTTTCGTTTTTTGTCTTGTCGGTTCTTTGTAGGAGTATGATGTGATCACGGTCGGATAGATTAAGCAAAACATTGCACATGAATTGATTGTGTGACTGTGTCTGTATGAAGGTGTACGGTTTTAGATTTAAACCCTATTTGCTCATTATGCTTTCGTTGATCATTATTAATTGTGTCGTGCATATTGATCATGTAGGTACTGATATTGGCACGCAAAGTAAAGTAAATTGCAGTGTCACACCAAATTTTTTTTGTTTATATCATTGAATTTGGGCGAGGTAGGTAAATTTAATAAAAAAAATTCCAATTTGGGAATTTTTTGGAAACGTAAACGATTTTATACCCAATAACAATAGGCACGATTTTCTGTCACAAAAAAGAGGATGGGGTATTAAACGGTTCGTTAAAGACAAAATGGTGAACGTTCTTGATTCTTCAATAATTTTTTTAAGAAATGCGGTTTTTAAAACTTATTGAACTACCCACCACTTTTAAATTTGTAACCTTGATTAAAAGTGTAAATTATAGCGAGATAAAATTGAGCACACCACCCATACAGGTACCTAGCGCTAAACCACGAAATGTTCAACCATAAAAAGGGTTGGGAACCCTTTCAAATACAATCGGACTTCTAGGTAGAAATGTATAAAAGTCGACCTCATAATAAAAAATTAAGTTTATTTAGATATTCAACAGCATTTTCGTTCTAAGCACTGTAAAGTTGGGTTACGCATTGTAAATTACAGGCAAAAACGCTTAGTGATTAAATCTCTTTCGCGTCATTTTTGTTCTCTTAAATCCTCTCTCTGCGCAATCGACCGTTGGCCAACTGTTTTGGTACGGACTATAATAACTTTTTCGTATAGCTATATATTTTTTATATATTCAAAAATAAGCGAATAATATTCTTTTGTATTATTTTTCTTTTTCTTCAATGATTTCTTCTTTTTCTTTTCTTTTAATTTTTAATTTTTAATTTAATTAATTAAATTCAATTTTTATATATATATATTCAACAGAACAGATTTCGTAATCTGTCTTTGAATTACTCTGCTTTAAGCAATTAATGTTCAGGTTTTTTTTCCTGAGTTTAATCTAGCATTAATTTGCCAGTGCAGATTCGTTGAAGTTTGTAATTTGAGGAGTATCCTTACAGTAGATAATAATGCATCTTTTCTTTTTCCGAAATCTCGAATCAAAATCTAAAAACCGAGATAAAAAAAAACAAGCTATTTTCATAAACGTTTTCGAGTTAAATGGGCACCGGCTTAGGAAGGTTCGTGTTGTTCCCGCTTAGACACAAGCCTTGAGATTGCAAGTGTCCTACTAATGGCACAAATCACTCCACTATTGAATCACTTATCTGAACGATCTCCAAGCATGTTCTCATGGATATGCTGGAATTTGTCGCTTCAGAATTGGAATAGTCAACTGTGTTCTCACGGTAACAGAGACGTGCACTCAAACAGAGCGTACCAATTCCTCTATCCTGTATTAAAGGACCCACGAACAATCGAACAATGAAAAAAATGAAACAATTTTTTTAAGGACAGTCGCGAACGCCAACCGAGGGGTTGGCCCGACCGTTCGACTTACTTATTAAATAAGAAGCAAATTTAAACGTTATAAAAGTTACTTATTTTCTACAACCGAAAGTCTTTAGGTTCCGATACGAACTGCCACAGGCGTGGAACATAAACTTCGCATGAAGCATAGGTTCACACCAATTATCGCTGACTGAGCACCAATCATGTTCGCGCGTGCATACGCTGACCAATGGGGGGTGTCGGGTGACCAGCTTATGCATGCCAATGCATCCGGGCCAATGAACTGCTGATTCAGCTGGGAATATGTTCATGGCCAATGGGAGGTGTCGAATGTCCAGCAAATGAGTGTGGTTGACCTCGGGCCAATGGAGGAATGCTGACTCGGCTGGGAACCTGTTTGTTCTTGTTTCCCAGGTAGGTTTTGGATGGTGATAACTCCTCCCCCTTCAAAAATCTACGGAACGTAGATCCTAGGTGACCGCTTGGTCAAGCCGTTACTTATGGTAGGATTGGCGGGATGCTGTGCTTAGCATGTATTTTTCGCCAAATCCGATAGACTACATAAGCCACAAGTATGATGATTGCAGCTTCTGAAAGTAAAGAAATTTTAACTTCTTATGTTAAATTACCCAAGCGTTCTATGTTTTGAACGCTAAGTTCATGGATGTATCCCTGGTCAATCTTGTGGTCCTGGTTGGTGATGTTCATCAAAGCCGGAGGAAGAGCCTGCACAGTAGAGCTTGTAAGACTGAAGAACGTCCTGTTTTTCAGTTGTATAATTTCGTTGTACATCTAGATGACGTATGTACCTGTAAGAAATCTTGAAACATTGTTGGAGGTTAGATCACCCTTAAAATTTGTGACAAAAATTGTGTCCTTCCTAATAAGTTCAAGAACTTCTTCCTTGTGTGTCTGAAAGGTGCATGCTGCAGGACCTCCCTTCAAAAGTCTGGGGGGTGCAGGTGTCTTCGGGGATTCTTTCTAGCGACTTGTCCTCGCAGATCGTCGAGTTGTTGATTGAGAGGCAATTGCCCTTTACACCATATGTCGCTCTGTGGCTTATCAACACCTTTTTATAACTTAGGTCTATCTGTTTTCCATCTATTATCGACGGCCGTGTTATCAGCAAGTTGTATTGTTCTTTCCCCACCTTGGGCATTGAAATGACATAGAGCAACATTGAGCCATTGGTGAAGATTGATGGTGTTCCGTATTCGATGGCTTCGATTTCATTAACGTATGGTAATGTTTCTAGTTCGTTAATAACTTTACTGATCTCTTCTGTGTCTAGTAGGTTTGTGTTGATTAGACCATTTGGCAGGCTCGAACGATCTCGTTTATTTCTCCTTTGATGACCATGATTTCATCCAGAGCGTCTTGTTCAAATCTTCCAGAGATGACATCATTAATTCCGCCTTCATATCTTGTGATAATGGAGTTGATTTTTTCTGTTATCTCCTGTGTTATACTCATAAGTTGTTCGTTGATTTTATACTGCTGGTTATTATTTTGAATTATTGTCTGCTCACTTCGGAGTACTTCGTTCCAGTCTGTGGCATCTGGATTTCCTGCTACCCACTTCCAGGCCGACCCTATCCAATTGATAGATCTGCTTTTCCTAGATGCTTTGCCTTTTAAATGACTAAGGCGTTCTTTTGATTGTCGTACATGGAACTCTATTATACGCTTTCTGTCTTCGTCTTTTATATTCGTACATTTTACATTCGACACACCGTCTAGGAGAACTTCAAATTGCATCAGGTCGATGGTATGTACAAGTTTGAAACTTCCGTCAACAATCCATCCCCTGCCTTCCTTCGGTGAGACTATGGGAGATTTATAATTGAAGATCTGGAAACTTTCGGCGACCACTAAGAATATAAATCTGTGGGGTATTTGTAAGAAAAAGAGATTTCTCTCGTGTTTGGTTAGAAGTAGATAAATATATTCATAATTATTTTTTTCCTTTTTCATGTTATAAATCGATCTTTTAATTAACCTGTTAATACTTATTACTAGATTAAGAGCTACTGATATCCTAAGGTTAGTTTCTTAATGGAAATATATATAGAATATTAATAACTCTCAAAAAAATTAAAAATTTTTTTTTATTCGAAATATAAGGCAAGTATCATATGGAAGATGCACTGTTACCATTTATTCATACACCCCATAATTCTTATTCTTCTTTTATTAATTTACTTATTTTTTTTATTTGTCTTTTATGAACCTTACGACCTGTACTTGTCACGATTGTGACTTTATTATCTTTAGCCACCACTTCTTTGCGATACAAGGGCTTGTGTTTGCCTGTATTCGCTTTAATGAGGTGTTAATTATATCACCTTTCTTAAATTTGTTAGGTGGTGACTTCCTCTTATTAAACCATGAATTCTTCTTTACCTGTACTTGGTTTAATCTCTTCCTCAACTCCTGATTCACCTTAATTCGGAAATTACTTAAGTTCTGGAAATTGATCCGAGAACTTCTATTGAAGAAAAGTTCAGATGGCTTTTTGCCCGTCACCGAATGTACAGTGCTGTTATAGCGGTCCACTGCAATGTTAAGGATTTCCTTGAATTTCAAATCCTTAAGTTCTGCTTTAAGACATCTATAGATTTCCAGAATCTTCTACGTTCCTTACCTATAAGGTTCCACACTCGGTTCTCATTTGCGACATCTTCCACCAGCTTTTGTGTAATACGGATCTTGTAGTTCACAAAGCTCTCTAAGTAGATTTCCTGCAGAAGTTGAATGTAGGTTTCAGGGATTTTAATACCATTTATCAGACTTGGATTAAGTCTTGTCTTCAGGACTTCGATAAGCGTTTTCTTATCAAGGTGTTCTATTGCGATGTAGTGTCTCGAATAGCCAGGATGTGGTTCTTCGTAGGCATAGACACCTTTAGCAATCCTAATCACCAACTGGTTCCGAAATACGTTAAGCGGCACCTCCACATGTGGAATCAAGTCTGAAGAGTCTTGTTCTGCGCTGTGGACTGTTTCGTTTGCCGACTCGGTACCACTCGCGTTTCCATCAGCGGTTTCTGTAGAAGAGCCACTTCTAGAAGCAGTTTCCGTTGACGAGTTGTCATGCAAAGCATTGACTTGGTATTCATCCTCAGCTTTCACTGAGCCTGTCAAGTCTCTTTTCTTTGTCTTGAGCCTTGATAGAGCATCCGCAACTACGTTGGATTTACCTGGTCTGTAAATGAGCTCGTAGTTGTACTCCTCTATCCTTGCCTTCCATCGTTTCAACTTAGCATTGAAATTTCGATTTCCCAAGGCAAATGTCAGCGGCTGGTGATCAGTGTATATCCTGATTTTCTTCGCCCCATATAAATATGAGCGAAGGTTGTCTAGGGCCCAAACTATAGCCAACATTTCTTTTTTGTTCGTGGCATAGTTTTCCTCGGTTTTATTAAGGGACCGTGAAATATAGGAAATGGGTTTGTCGCTACCCTATTCCCCTTGTGATAAGACTGCTCCAATTGCAGTATTGGACGCATCTGTCGTAAGATTGAATGCCAATTTAAAATCGGGGAAGGCTAGAACCTCTGCCGATGTTAATAGCGTTACCAGATTCCTGAAGGCTTCCATCGCTTCCTCGTAAAGAGTAATGGTAACATTCTTTGACTGGTTCGCTTTTACTTGTGCGTTCGCTCCTCTTGTTAGGTTAGTCAGAGGTTTAGCGACCTTTGCATAATCGCACATAAATTTCCTATAATAGGAGGTCATGCCTAGGAAGCTTTTAAGTTCTTTTAAATTTCTTGGGGGCTGGAGTCTTTCGATGGCAGCGACTCTATTCATATTGGGTTTTATGCCTTCCGATGTAATGACTAACCCAAAAACTCAACTTCAGTTCTCAAGAAGTTCGTTTTTTCAAAATTAACCTTAAGGTTTACTTCTTGCAACCTGGAGAATATAGTGTCAATATTCCTAAGGTGAGACTCGACACTATCTCCAAATACGATGACATCATCGATATATACATAGCATATTTTGCCAATGTACTCTTTCAAAACGTCATCGATCATCCTTTGGAATATCGCTGGGGCATTTTTCAGGCCGAACGCCAGTCTCAGGAATTCATATTTCCCGTTAAGGGTTGAGAATGCCGTTTTGGGTATATCAGAGGGTTTCATGGGAATTTGGTGAAATCCCGAAGTTAAATCTAGGGTGGTAAAGAATTTTGCTTTAGCAAGGCTAGCTAGCGTCGAATTTATATCCGGTATGGGGTAGGTATTTGAGATAGTGACTGAATTGAGCCGTTTGTAATCGATGACCATCCGGTATTGTTTTTCGCCGTTGGGTTTAGGTTTCTTCGGCACTATCCAAATGGGTGAGTTGTACGGGCTCTTGGATGGTTGGATCACCCCTTCTTCCAACAGTTTCCGTATTTCTTCTTCGACTACTTCCCTCATACAAGCTGGATATGGATAGCTTTTTGTTTATATTGGCTCGTCGGTCCTTGTACGAATTTCGGCTCTAACACAGGTCTGGATCAGCTCTTCGTCACTGATTGGATCGAAGAGGTTATAACCTTTGATCAAGAGGTTATGTTTAGATCTACTATCCTCGGGGATATTATCTTCCGAGATAAAATTGATCTCCTTCGAGATCTTATTTTTCAATGGTAGTTTTATATTGGATTTTAACGCAAGTGTATTGTTCTTGCGGTCGATTACCGCCTCAAGTTCTTTCAACGTGTCATCACCGATAATGCCGTCGAAAGACTTGAGTCCTGGTAAGACAAAGAATTTTGTCATAGTGTTGTTTCCAACATTTTTGAAGAATTTCCCAACCACGTATTCTGTGATTGGGATATTTCCACCGGCGGACGTAACCGTGAAGGTTTTCTTAAAGGGGACAGTGATTTGCTTAACGCTTTCGCTTATAAAGTTCTTGTTGGCCCCTGTATCAACAAGAAACTTAAGAACGGAGCCATCCCCCGTTTTGTACTCTATAAATGGTAAGCTAGATGGCCGCTCGACATAAAATTTACCTCCTCGGAGGCCTCTTCAGCTGCCGCAACGTACTCATCATTATCCTCGTCCTCGACCTGTGCGTGAAACATCCGTTGATTCTTGATGTTAGGGAAGTTGTCCGACATGGCCTTTCGCTTAAACGCATTGGTATTATTTGGTCGATTCATGTAATTGACCTGACGGGTTTGAATGCTTCGGTCAACATCCATCCTTTCGTGTGGTTTTGACCTAATATGCGTGGAGGTACTGCGCGCTCTGAGTGATGACGGTGATGGTAGAGAAGTTTCGGCTGCGCAAGGAAAGGTCTATTCTCCCTCCTGAAATTGTTGTTAATCGGAGCTGTGACAGTGTTCGGGAAGTTACCCCTATGAATTGCATGGTTCCTATAATTTAGGTTCTGCATTTCTAAACACATGGAGTAAGCTTCGGGCAGGGTTGTTGGTCTTTGAAGAATAACCATTCTTGCCATTTCGCCGTTAAGGCTTCTCGTGAATATGTCGAGAGCTCGGTTTCGGTATGTTTCTACCAATACGTTAACGGTTTCCTCACTAAGGGATTCTGTTTTAATCTTATTTATAATCAGTGAAAATTGGTGGTTCACTGCTGCGTAAAACTCGTCCACCTTAGAACCACCTTGCGTTAGTTGGTTCAATTGATGTTCGAGAGTCCTGATGTCTCTCTTGTCGGCGTAATGCAGAGACAGGATCCTCTTCATGGACTCCCAATCATCATCAAAGATGTTGTAAGAGACAAGCGCAGAGTCTGTACCGCCTCGAATTTTTTGGCGTATATGTTTGAGAATAGCCCTATACAGGGGCTTACTCCTCACAATACTGAAATCCTTCAGTATTCCCTCAACGCTATGTATCCAAGATACATATGTCGTTGGATTGCCCTCGAAAACTTGGAGCTCCTTTACACAATCGGGCAGTTTGCTGATCTCACGTAGATCCTGCTCTGATCGCGGTTCTTGTAGAGGGATTGCAGAAGTACTGCACACAGGTGAAGGCTGTTGGGAGTTTTCCAACAACTGCAGCCTTCCATCAATGCCTTTGAGTTGTTCAATGATGGCGTTGACAGCTCCAGTCAACTCGGTGACAGATATATAAGGATTTGAGGAAGAGGGAAAAAATATGTTCCTCGATTTCGTTAGGAGATGATTTTTAATATTTTAAGGTATTTTATATTATATATGAAGGATTGAAAAAAAGGGATAAGACTATACTCTTCTTCTGTTTTATGAAGACAAAATTTGACAAAAGGGTGTATGATATAAATAATTTTTTCTTTTTAAAATAGAACAATGCACCTTACCTTATTACTTCCAAATTTTAATTAGTTGCTTTGCATTTTCTCATACATATTTTTCACAAGCACTTGTCAAACTATTATTAGTAACTTTTTCGTATAACTATATATTTTTAATATATTCAAAAATAAGCGAATAATATTCTTTTGTATTATTTTTCTTTTTTTTCCAATTATTTCTTCTTTTTCTTTTCTTTTAATTTTTTCTTATATATATATTTTTTCCACAATCACATGTTAAACTTTTACTTATTATTTTCAATAAAGCTTTTCCTTTGCAAATAAATTTTATCTTAAAATATATATATATATATATATTTTTTTTTTATGCACAAAATTTTCACCATATGATTTGTTTTTTTTTTCCTCTTTTTTTTATATATTCAACAGAACAGATTTCGTAATCTGTCTTTGAATTACTCTGCTTTAAGCAATTAATGTTCAGGTTTTTTTCCTGAGTTTAATCTAGCATTAATTTGCCAGTACAGATTCGTTGAAGTTTGTAATTTGAGGAGTATCCTTACAGTAGATAATAATGCATCTTTTCTTTTTCCGAAATCTCGAATCAAAATCTAAAAACCGAGATAAAAAAAAACAAGCTATTTTCATAAACGTTTTCGAGTTAAATGGGCACCGGCTTAGGAAGGTTCGTGTTGTTCCCGCTTAGACACAAGCCTTGAGATTGCAAGTGTCCTACTAATGGCACAAATCACTCCACTATTGAATCACTTATCTGAACGATCTCCAAGCATGTTCTCATGGATATGCTGGAATTTGTCGCTTCAGAATTGGAATAGTCAACTGTGTTCTCACGGTAACAGAGACGTGCACTCAAACAGAGCGTACCAATTCCTCTATCCTGTATTAAAGGACCCACGAACAATCGAACAATGAAAAAATGAAACAATTTTTTTAAGGCCAGTCGCGAACGCCAACCGAGGGGTTGGGCCCGACCGTTCGACTTACTTATTAAATAAGAAGCAAATTTAAACGTTATAAAAGTTACTTATTTTCTACAACCGAAAGTCTTTAGGTTCCGATACGAACTGCCACAGGCGTGGAACATAAACTTCGCATGAAGCATATGTTCACACCAATTATCGCTGACTGAGCACCAATCATGTTCGCGCGTGCATACGCTGACCAATGGGGGGTGTCGGGTGACCAGCTTATGCATGCCAATGCATCCGGGCCAATGAACTGCTGATTCAGCTGGGAATATGTTCATGGCCAATGGGAGGTGTCGAATGTCCAGCAAATGAGTGTGGTTGACCTCGGGCCAATGGAGGAATGCTGACTCGGCTGGGAACCTGTTTGTTCTTGTTTCCCAGGTAGGTTTTGGATGGTGATAACTCCTCCCCCTTCAAAAATCTACGGAACGTAGATCCTAGGTGACCGCTTGGTCAAGCCGTTACTTATGGTAGGATTGGCGGGATGCTGTGCTTAGCATGTATTTTTCGCCAAATCCGATAGACTACATAAGCCACAAGTATGATGATTGCAGCTTCTGAAAGTAAAGAAATTTTAACTTCTTATGTTAAATTACCCAAGCGTTCTATGTTTTGAACGCTAAGTTCATGGATGTATCCCTGGTCAATCTTGTGGTCCTGGTTGGTGATGTTCATCAAAGCCGGAGGAAGAGCCTGCACAGTAGAGCTTGTAAGACTGAAGAACGTCCTGTTTTTCAGTTGTATAATTTCGTTGTACATCTAGATGACGTATGTACCTGTAAGAAATCTTGAAACATTGTTGGAGGTTAGATCACCCTTAAAATTTGTGACAAAAATTGTGTCCTTCCTAATAAGTTCAAGAACTTCTTCCTTGTGTGTCTGAAAGGTGCATGCTGCAGGACCTCCCTTCAAAAGTCTGGGGGGTGCAGGTGTCTTCGGGGATTCTTTCTAGCGACTTGTCCTCGCAGATCGTCGAGTTGTTGATTGAGAGGCAATTGCCCTTTACACCATATGTCGCTCTGTGGCTTATCAACACCTTTTTATAACTTAGGTCTATCTGTTTTCCATCTATTATCGACGGCCGTGTTATCAGCAAGTTGTATTGTTCTTTCCCCACCTTGGGCATTGAAATGACATAGAGCAACATTGAGCCATTGGTGAAGATTGATGGTGTTCCGTATTCGATGGCTTCGATTTCATTAACGTATGGTAATGTTTCTAGTTCGTTAATAACTTTACTGATCTCTTCTGTGTCTAGTAGGTTTGTGTTGATTAGACCATTTGGCAGGCTCGAACGATCTCGTTTATTTCTCCTTTGATGACCATGATTTCATCCAGAGCGTCTTGTTCAAATCTTCCAGAGATGACATCATTAATTCCGCCTTCATATCTTGTGATAATGGAGTTGATTTTTTCTGTTATCTCCTGTGTTATACTCATAAGTTGTTCGTTGATTTTATACTGCTGGTTATTATTTTGAATTATTGTCTGCTCACTTCGGAGTACTTCGTTCCAGTCTGTGGCATCTGGATTTCCTGCTACCCACTTCCAGGCCGACCCTATCCAATTGATAGATCTGCTTTTCCTAGATGCTTTGCCTTTTAAATGACTAAGGCGTTCTTTTGATTGTCGTACATGGAACTCTATTATACGCTTTCTGTCTTCGTCTTTTATATTCGTACATTTTACATTCGACACACCGTCTAGGAGAACTTCAAATTGCATCAGGTCGATGGTATGTACAAGTTTGAAACTTCCGTCAACAATCCATCCCCTGCCTTCCTTCGGTGAGACTATGGGAGATTTATAATTGAAGATCTGGAAACTTTCGGCGACCACTAAGAATATAAATCTGTGGGGTATTTGTAAGAAAAAGAGATTTCTCTCGTGTTTGGTTAGAAGTAGATAAATATATTCATAATTATTTTTTTCCTTTTTCATGTTATAAATCGATCTTTTAATTAACCTGTTAATACTTATTACTAGATTAAGAGCTACTGATATCCTAAGGTTAGTTTCTTAATGGAAATATATATAGAATATTAATAACTCTCAAAAAAATTAACATTTTTTTTTTATTCGAAATATAAGGCAAGTATCATATGGAAGATGCACTGTTACCATTTATTCATACACCCCATAATTCTTATTCTTCTTTTATTAATTTACTTATTTTTTTTATTTGTCTTTTATGAACCTTACGACCTGTACTTGTCACGATTGTGACTTTATTATCTTTAGCCACCACTTCTTTGCGATACAAGGGCTTGTGTTTGCCCTGTATTCGCTTTAATGAGGTGTTAATTATATCACCTTTCTTAAATTTGTTAGGTGGTGACTTCCTCTTATTAAACCATGAATTCTTCTTTACCTGTACTTGGTTTAATCTCTTCCTCAACTCCTGATTCACCTTAATTCGGAAATTACTTAAGTTCTGGAAATTGATCCGAGAACTTCTATTGAAGAAAAGTTCAGATGGCTTTTTGCCCGTCACCGAATGTACAGTGCTGTTATAGCGGTCCACTGCAATGTTAAGGATTTCCTTGAATTTCAAATCCTTAAGTTCTGCTTTAAGACATCTATAGATTTCCAGAATCTTCTACGTTCCTTACCTATAAGGTTCCACACTCGGTTCTCATTTGCGACATCTTCCACCAGCTTTTGTGTAATACGGATCTTGTAGTTCACAAAGCTCTCTAAGTAGATTTCCTGCAGAAGTTGAATGTAGGTTTCAGGGATTTTAATACCATTTATCAGACTTGGATTAAGTCTTGTCTTCAGGACTTCGATAAGCGTTTTCTTATCAAGGTGTTCTATTGCGATGTAGTGTCTCGAATAGCCAGGACGTGGTTCTTCGTAGGCATAGACACCTTTAGCAATCCTAATCACCAACTGGTTCCGAAATACGTTAAGCGGCACCTCCACATGTGGAATCAAGTCTGAAGAGTCTTGTTCTGCGCTGTGGACTGTTTCGTTTGCCGACTCGGTACCACTCGCGTTTCCATCAGCGGTTTCTGTAGAAGAGCCACTTCTAGAAGCAGTTTCCGTTGACGAGTTGTCATGCAAAGCATTGACTTGGTATTCATCCTCAGCTTTCACTGAGCCTGTCAAGTCTCTTTTCTTTGTCTTGAGCCTTGATAGAGCATCCGCAACTACGTTGGATTTACCTGGTCTGTAAATGAGCTCGTAGTTGTACTCCTCTATCCTTGCCTTCCATCGTTTCAACTTAGCATTGAAATTTCGATTTCCCAAGGCAAATGTCAGCGGCTGGTGATCAGTGTATATCCTGATTTTCTTCGCCCCATATAAATATGAGCGAAGGTTGTCTAGGGCCCAAACTATAGCCAACATTTCTTTTTCGTTCGTGGCATAGTTTTCCTCGGTTTTATTAAGGGACCGTGAAATATAGGAAATGGGTTTGTCGCTACCCTATTCCCCTTGTGATAAGACTGCTCCAATTGCAGTATTGGACGCATCTGTCGTAAGATTGAATGCCAATTTAAAATCGGGGAAGGCTAGAACCTCTGCCGATGTTAATAGCGTTACCAGATTCCTGAAGGCTTCCATCGCTTCCTCGTAAAGAGTAATGGTAACATTCTTTGACTGGTTCGCTTTTACTTGTGCGTTCGCTCCTCTTGTTAGGTTAGTCAGAGGTTTAGCGACCTTTGCATAATCGCACATAAATTTCCTATAATAGGAGGTCATGCCTAGGAAGCTTTTAAGTTCTTTTAAATTTCTTGGGGGCTGGAGTCTTTCGATGGCAGCGACTCTATTCATATTGGGTTTTATGCCTTCCGATGTAATGACTAACCCAAAAACTCAACTTCAGTTCTCAAGAAGTTCGTTTTTTCAAAATTAACCTTAAGGTTTACTTCTTGCAACCTGGAGAATATAGTGTCAATATTCCTAAGGTGAGACTCGACACTATCTCCAAATACGATGACATCATCGATATATACATAGCATATTTTGCCAATGTACTCTTTCAAAACGTCATCGATCATCCTTTGGAATATCGCTGGGGCATTTTTCAGGCCGAACGCCAGTCTCAGGAATTCATATTTCCCGTTAAGGGTTGAGAATGCCGTTTTGGGTATATCAGAGGGTTTCATGGGAATTTGGTGAAATCCCGAAGTTAAATCTAGGGTGGTAAAGAATTTTGCTTTAGCAAGGCTAGCTAGCGTCGAATTTATATCCGGTATGGGGTAGGTATTTGAGATAGTGACTGAATTGAGCCGTTTGTAATCGATGACCATCCGGTATTGTTTTTCGCCGTTGGGTTTAGGTTTCTTCGGCACTATCCAAATGGGTGAGTTGTACGGGCTCTTGGATGGTTGGATCACCCCTTCTTCCAACAGTTTCCGTATTTCTTCTTCGACTACTTCCCTCATACAAGCTGGATATGGATAGCTTTTTGTTTATATTGGCTCGTCGGTCCTTGTACGAATTTCGGCTCTAACACAGGTCTGGATCAGCTCTTCGTCACTGATTGGATCGAAGAGGTTATAACCTTTGATCAAGAGGTTATGTTTAGATCTACTATCCTCGGGGATATTATCTTCCGAGATAAAATTGATCTCCTTCGAGATCTTATTTTTCAATGGTAGTTTTATATTGGATTTTAACGCAAGTGTATTGTTCTTGCGGTCGATTACCGCCTCGAGTTCTTTCAACGTGTCATCACCGATAATGCCGTCGAAAGACTTGAGTCCTGGTAAGACAAAGAATTTTGTCATAGTGTTGTTTCCAACATTTTTGAATAATTTCCCAACCACGTATTCTGTGATTGGGATATTTCCACCGGCGGACGTAACCGTGAAGGTTTTCTTAAAGGGGACAGTGATTTGCTTAACGCTTTCGCTTATAAAGTTCTTGTTGGCCCCTGTATCAACAAGAAACTTAAGAACGGAGCCATCCCCCGTTTTGTACTCTATAAATGGTAAGCTAGATGGCCGCTCGACATAAAATTTACCTCCTCGGAGGCCTCTTCAGCTGCCGCAACGTACTCATCATTATCCTCGTCCTCGACCTGTGCGTGAAACATCCGTTGATTCTTGATGTTAGGGAAGTTGTCCGACATGGCCTTTCGCTTAAACGCATTGGTATTATTTGGTCGATTCATGTAATTGACCTGACGGGTTTGAATGCTTCGGTCAACATCCATCCTTTCGTGTGGTTTTGGACCTAATATGCGTGGAGGTACTGCGCGCTCTGAGTGATGACGGTGATGGTAGAGAAGTTTCGGCTGCGCAAGGAAAGGTCTATTCTCCCTCCTGAAATTGTTGTTAATCGGAGCTGTGACAGTGTTCGGGAAGTTACCCCTATGAATTGCATGGTTCCTATAATTTAGGTTCTGCATTTCTAAACACATGGAGTAAGCTTCGGGCAGGGTTGTTGGTCTTTGAAGAATAACCATTCTTGCCAATTCGCCGTTAAGGCTTCTCGTGAATATGTCGAGAGCTCGGTTTCGGTATGTTTCTACCAATACGTTAACGGTTTCCTCACTAAGGGATTCTGTTTTAATCTTATTTATAATCAGTGAAAATTGGTGGTTCACTGCTGCGTAAAACTCGTCCACCTTAGAACCACCTTGCGTTAGTTGGTTCAATTGATGTTCGAGAGTCCTGATGTCTCTCTTGTCGGCGTAATGCAGAGACAGGATCCTCTTCATGGACTCCCAATCATCATCAAAGATGTTGTAAGAGACAAGCGCAGAGTCTGTACCGCCTCGAATTTTTTGGCGTATATGTTTGAGAATAGCCCTATACAGGGGCTTACTCCTCACAATACTGAAATCCTTCAGTATTCCCTCAACGCTATGTATCCAAGATACATATGTCGTTGGATTGCCCTCGAAAACTTGGAGCTCCTTTACACAATCGGGCAGTTTGCTGATCTCACGTAGATCCTGCTCTGATCGCGGTTCTTGTAGAGGGATTGCAGAAGTACTGCACACAGGTGAAGGCTGTTGGGAGTTTTCCAACAACTGCAGCCTTCCATCAATGCCTTTGAGTTGTTCAATGATGGCGTTGACAGCTCCAGTCAACTCGGTGACAGATATATAAGGATTTGAGGAAGAGGGAAAAAATATGTTCCTCGATTTCGTTAGGAGATGATTTTTAATATTTTAAGGTATTTTATATTATATATGAAGGATTGAAAAAAAGGGATAAGACTATACTCTTCTTCTGTTTTATGAAGACAAAATTTGACAAAAGGGTGTATGATATAAATAATTTTTTCTTTTTAAAATAGAACAATGCACCTTACCTTATTACTTCCAAATTTTAATTAGTTGCTTTGCATTTTCTCATACATATTTTTCACAAGCACTTGTCAAACTATTATTAGTAACTTTTTCGTATAACTATATATTTTTAATATATTCAAAAATAAGCGAATAATATTCTTTTGTATTATTTTTCTTTTTTTTCCAATTATTTCTTCTTTTTCTTTTCTTTTAATTTTTTCTTATATATATATTTTTTCCACAATCACATGTTAAACTTTTACTTATTATTTTCAATAAAGCTTTTCCTTTGCAAATAAATTTTATCTTAAAATATATATATATATATATATTTTTTTTTTATGCACAAAATTTTCACCATAGATTTGTTTTTTTTTTCCTCTTTTTTTTATATATTCAACAGAACAGATTTCGTAATCTGTCTTTGAATTACTCTGCTTTAAGCAATTAATGTTCAGGTTTTTTTCCTGAGTTTAATCTAGCATTAATTTGCCAGTACAGATTCGTTGAAGTTTGTAATTTGAGGAGTATCCTTACAGTAGATAATAATGCATCTTTTCTTTTTCCGAAATCTCGAATCAAAATCTAAAAACCGAGATAAGAAAAACAAGCTATTTTCATAAACGTTTTCGAATTTTATGGGAACCGGTCTAGGAAGGTTCGTGTTGTTCCCGTTTAGACACAAGCCTTTAGATTACAAGTGTCCTACTAATGGCACGAATCACTCCACTATTGAAACACTTATCTGAACGATCTCCAAGCATGTTCTCATGGATATGCTGGAATTTGTCGCTTCAGAATTGGAATAGTCAACTGTGTTCTCACGGGAACAGAGACGTGCACTCAAACAGAGCGTACCAATTCGTCTATCCTGTATTAAAGGACCCACGAACAATCGAACAATGAAAAAAATGAAACAATTTTTTTAAGGCCGGTCCCTGCTCGGGCGCCAGTTAAAGATATCCTTCGCGAGGATATCAAAAAAATGCGAACGCCAACCGAGGGGTTGGCCCGACCGTTCGACTTACTTATTAAATAAGAAGCAAATTTAAACGTTATAAAAGTTACTTATTTTCTACAACCGAAAGTCTTCAGGTTCCGATACGAACTGCCACAGGCGTGGAACATAAACTTCGCATGAAGCATAGGTTCACACCAATTATCGCTGACTGAGCACCAATCATGTTCGCGCGTGCATACGCTGACCAATGGGGGGTGTCGGGTGACCAGCTTATGCATGCCAATGCATCCGGGCCAATGAACTGCTGATTCAGCTGGGAATATGTTCATGGCCAATGGGAGGTGTCGAATGTCCAGCAAATGAGTGTGGTTGACATCGGGCCAATGGAGGAATGCTGACTCGGCTGGGAACCGGTTTGTTCTTGTTTCCCAAATAGGTGTTGGATGGTGATAACTTTGTTTATTTGTTTATTTGTTTATTTGCTTATTTGTTTATTTGTTTATTTGTTTATTTGTTTATTTGTTTATTTGTTTATTTGTTTATTTGTTTATTTGTTTATTTGTTTATTTGTTTATTTGTTTATTTGTTTATTTGTTTATTTGTTTATTTGTTTATTTGTTTATTTGTTTATTTGTTTATTTGTTTATTTGTTTATTTGTTTATTTGTTTATTTGTTTATTTGTTTATTTGTTTATTTGTTTATTTGTTTATTTGTTTATTTGTTTATTTGTTTATTTGTTTATTTGTTTATTTGTTTATTTGTTTATTTGTTTATTTGTTTATTTGTTTATTTGTTTATTTGTTTATTTGTTTATTTGTTTATTTGTTTATTTGTTTATTTGTTTATTTGTTTATTTGTTTATTTGTTTATTTGTTTATTTGTTTATTTGTTTATTTGTTTATTTGTTTATTTGTTTATTTGTTTATTTGTTTATTTGTTTATTTGTTTATTTGTTTATTTGTTTATTTGTTTATTTGTTTATTTGTTTATTTGTTTATTTGTTTATTTGTTTATTTGTTTATTTGTTTATTTGTTTATTTGTATATTTGTTTATTTGTTTATTTGTTTATTTGTTTATTTGTTTATTTGTTTATTTGTTTATTTGTTTATTTGTTTATTTGTTTATTTGTTTATTTGTTTATTTGTTTATTTTTTAATTTTTTTATTTGTTTATTTATTTCTTTATTTGTTTATTTGTTTATTTGTTTATTTATTTGTTAATTTGTTAATTTGTTTATTTGTTTATTTGTTTATTTGTTTATTTGTTTATTTGTTTATTTGTTTATTTGTTTATTTGTTTATTTGTTTATTTGTTTATTTGTTTATTTGTTTATTTGTTTATTTGTTTATTTGTTTATTTGTTTATTTGTTTATTTGTTTATTTGTTTATTTGTTTATTTGTTTATTTGTTTATTTGTTTATTTGTTTATTTGTTTATTTGTTTATTTGTTTATTTGTTTATTTGTTTATTTGTTTATTTGTTTATTTGTTTATTTGTTTATTTGTTTATTTGTTTATTTGTTTATTTGTTTATTTGTTTATTTGTTTATTTGTTTATTTGTTTATTTGTTTATTTGTTTATTTGTTTATTTGTTTATTTGTTTATTTGTTTATTTGTTTATTTGTTTATTTGTTTATTTGTTTATTTGTTTATTTGTTTATTTGTTTATTTGTTTATTTGTTTATTTGTTTATTTGTTTATTTGTTTATTTGTTTATTTGTTTATTTGTTTATTTGTTTATTTGATTATTTGTTTATTTGTTTATTTGTTTATTTGTTTATTTTTTTATTTGTTTATTTGTTTATTTGTTTATTTGTTTATTTGTTTATTTGTTTATTTGTTTATTTGTTTATTTGTTTATTTGTTTATTTGTTTATTTGTTTATTTTTTTATTTGTTTATTTGTTTATTTGTTTATTTGTTTATTTGTTTATTTGTTTATTTGTTTATTTGTTTATTTGTTTATTTGTTTATTTGTTTATTTGTTTATTTGTTTATTTGTTTATTTGTTTATTTGTTTATTTGTTTATTTGTTTATTTGTTTATTTGTTTATTTGTTTATTTGTTTATTTGTTTATTTGTTTATTTGTTTATTTGTTTATTTGTTTATTTGTTTATTTGTTTATTTATTTATTTGTTTATTT